>KN818268.1:119182-145902 GCA_000827485.1 Amanita muscaria Koide BX008 | reverse complement strand
CAAGTCTTCGGCTTTCCAGTCACGCAAGACGACGTTAGGGCCTGGGCGGAAGCACACAACATCCCAGAGGAAGACGACCATTACAGACGCCAGGATGCGTGGAAGGCTATCTGCTCGCGGCTACCTCATAATCACCGTGACCGTCGCCTTACGATCATCCATAATCCAATGGCTTATTCCAAGCAATCGATGTGTATTGTTATAGGAACCAATTTTAATGTCAAAGACATGGAGCGCGCCCAGAATCTCGAACTCATCAAATCACTTTATGACGCTGTTGATATGGGCATACGCCCGGGATGGTTTTATGTGTCCCAAGGCTAAGCGCCGCTGACGTATTGTAGATGGTATGCTCTTTACTTTTTGAAGATGTAAGCCTTGCTCACTACTGAGAAGAGTAACGATTGTTTGCTACGTAGCTAATTCCTACCTGCTACAATGGTGAATAACAGTTTCTTGTTCCTCCATCCATCATAGTCTTTGAGGCACAAGTTATAGTAGTTGTGAATTGGTTGGAAGGTCCCTTGGGTCGAGCAATGGCAAACAATTCACGACACTCCTGAGTAGCTTCTATTTTTTTGATCACGCTGTCAACTTTACTTCACTCGGACTACTCGCAGTATTCAGGGTCACTCAATTTTCTACTATTCTGATTCAATTCGGGAAGTTTGGTCCCTTCATTCTCTGATTTCAAGCTGCTCAGTTGACGATAGTACAACAGGCTGTCGTGACGATGCCCTTTAAATTCGCTGCAAAAAGTAAGTACAGCAGCTACCTTTGTTACTCCTTATGATGCTCGAACACAGCTGCGGTCATACAATTTTGACAAGAGAAGTTCAGAGATGAGCTACGCCAATTCTCCGCTAGCGATCCGACATGGGATCAGTTGATGTCTGCCAGTGAGCTGCCGTGTCTCGATGCTGTTGTTCACGAAACACTAAGATTTCACCCTCCTCTCGAAGAGATAACAAGAGTGGTTCGTTTAGGGGGGAATTGGCTGCTCTACACTCTGTTGACTAACAATTTCTAAAGACGCGGTTGCTTATGCTGAGTTGAAACTCTCTGCTTATCATTCGTGTCTCCTCATCAATGCCTTTCCTTCTGTCTACATATTGTCCTTTCCATCTCACCGGCGTTCTATGACTGTCGACTATCGGCTGGCAGAAGACAAAAACACATATTCAGATCAACTGTCAGCGGTTCAGATCACAGTTCATCAATTCTTTTACTGCATGCTTTCTACATTGTCACCTTATTGCTCTCAACGCTCATCTACAATCGGCCCTGGAGCTTTATACAGCATGAAGACCGTGTACACTAGATGTTCCTTCTCTTGCCTTGATCGATATCAAGCGTCTCGATCCCGCGATGAAGGTCATGGAGGGGGTGGGCGACTTTGCCGCTGAACTTCTGCGAGTCATGGGTTATGAAAGGGATGACTCACAATACGCGGAAAAGCACTCGGCTCAACACGTGCGGTCAAATCGTGTTCGCGAAGACACGTGTGTCTCATGGACGCTGCCTCCGAGATCTTACTCCTTGTTCAGGAGGATAAGACGCACCGGATCCGGAGGCTCAGTTGATAGCAGAGGCGATTGGGGCTTTCAGGAGAACAATGGGAAAAGAGTGAATGAGCCTTCTTGGAACCGCTGGAGATGCAGGTGACCCCCGGGATAACGATGGTCGGCGCTTTCCCAATATTCTACAAGATTACAGTCGCTGCGGACTTGGATTGTTGTGTCTGGTTCGGCCAATATCCAACCACTCATACCGTCGTTTATCGTCACACTCCCGGTGTACCGAGGCGACGCAGCGATGGGATGAGACCTCTTGACAGCCGCAAACTCGTGCTTCGGTGCTATGAGGGTTTCTAGCGTAGAGCTTTTCTTCGCGTAGAAAGCGCTTGTCAAAAGTTCCGGAACCAAGGTCCTCTATTCTCGTGGTATCTTTCTTATCGCTACACGCTCCTATCCTATGTACACAGTGCTTCGTAGTTAGCCACGGCAATACAACTAGATCCTCAGGAAGGCTCCGATCACTATTCCCGCTACGATAGTAGTGGGTCCTGTGGCAGACTCCTACCCAGTCTCGTCTGCACAGCTGGGGAGGCCGGATTTTGCTGTAGAAATTAGACCGTCTAATAGATAGTCTCAGATACGTGTATTCGTACTTCTGTACTTGATACACACCTAATAGATAGTCTAACGGCATAAGTGAGTAAAGGTATAGTTAAGTGAATGGATAAAGGTCTCACCTCAGATACGTGTATTCGTACTGAGGTGAGAGGAAGAGAGAGAGCTCTATTAATACTGTAGGACTGTCCGTAAAGCGTACCAAGGTGAAAGGTATAATGAGTGAAAGCGTATCAAAGGGAAGGTGCGCTTTGTCGTAGCAAAGGCTACAAAGCGCGTCAATGGTCCAATGGTGGGTGAAGCGTGTCAAAGGACGGAGTATCGTCTTGACCCGTTCAACATTTGCCACTTGCAAAATCTGGATTGCTCAATGTTTAAATTTAGCCTCGCATTTCAAGCAGCAAAACTTTAATTTTCAATAAGGGTTTTGCATGCACTAATGTACATTGGATTGTTTTCATTGCAATACATCATGTTTTGCATTGCATTTTACTATATGCAGAACACATCCAACATTTGACAGCTAGTTGCTAATCGCTAGTCCCACTTCACGTTTGCAGCGCTCATGTCTTTTATTTAGTTGTGGAGCGTGTACAAATAAATCTAAGCCAAATTAGGCCATGGTTTACGAAAACGATGAGAGCAGTGTGAGGAATGTCGTTGATGATTGATCCTAATTTGGCTTAGATTTATTTGTACTCACTCCAAAACTAAATAAAAGACATGAGCGCTGCAAACGTGAAGTGGGACTAGCGATTAGCAACTAGCTGGAAGTCTGTCGCAAAATTGCCGTCGCGTAGCATGTCTCGCGAAACACCGGAAGGGTTCGTCGGCAAATCCCGTCCGACTATGATGAATTCAGGGTCCCCGAGGCGTTCGTCTCCTTTGATTCCTTTGACTCTCCCATCAATCCCCACCCCATCATTGGTCTCCGACTGCCCCAGTGATGCGTCACCATCGGAGTGAGTCGTCTCGTATTGCTCAGCGATTTCGATGGGTTTCATTGTTTTGCAAAAGGGTTGCAAAGTCACCCCCTCTGTTTAGTGCCTGGATGCGTGGCGCGAAAGTTACCGAGATCAATATCCCCCCAAAAGAAGTTGCAGACCACTTTGATGAGCTGTATCAGTTAAAAGAAGTGCCCAAAGCTCTTCAGGTTAGTATCCCCTGCGTGCATATCTATCACTCATAACTTCTAAGTAGGTTCCTTTACCAACATCATATTTAGACAACCAAACCAAATTCCAGCTCGTCGTGCGTACCTGGGCCTCGACACTTTCCTCTGTAGAAGAAGACGAGTATGGAATCCTAACCGCTCTTCCCAATCTCGCCTTCGCTTACGATCATGTTTGCAAAACGTCAAATAATCACTCCAAAGAACATACTCAGCGTCGTAGTATTGACGATATTATCGAATTAGCTTTTAGTGCGAGGGTTGATCGTGATTGTGACTTCAAGTATGTTTTCTCCCCTCGGGCTTTCGCATATATCTCCTATAACCTTGCCATTAGAACTGAAGAAAGCTATCGCCTTGTGGCGTCGCCTGGCAATCCTGATGCGCAGTCCGACACCTTGGTGACAATCCCTTCAAAGACCGTCGATGATAGAATACGAATGGATCAGTTTTCCTTTCAAGGCGACCTAACGATTTCACAACACCTGTATTGGTCCGCTGATGGGATGACAGACGGCTTCTCAATCATCGGGTTCGCTGGAGAATTCAAGAAGGATGCTAACAACTGCAATAAAAACCAGCTAATCATGGTGCTTGCCACTGCACAGGCGCAGCGGAAAGCTCTCTCACTCAATCGATCTATCATCATGGGGGCTATTGCCTGTCGTGGCCGCGTGCAAATTTTCTCTTCGTATTGGACAAGTGACGAGTCGGTATGTTCATAGTTATGTATCAGTTGCCAAAAACTCGAACTTTCTTAGGTCCTGTGCATCTATGCGCACGAGCAAGAGTTTGATCTCTCCGACCCTATTCAGGTGATACGCCTATACGTTTTTTGTTCAAAGCTCGAGAAGGAGCTCCAGGGTACCCTCGCCTCGGAGCTTAAGACATGGAATACTCCAACTGAAGTAACGCTCCAGAGTCGCAAGTGGCGTAGTCCTGACCATAGTAGAAAGCGTCGTCGGACAGAAGCCGGGGAAAGCGGTAATGAGACCAACGGAGGTAGAGGAGGCGGCAATAATGATCTCGTGGATGCGGATGAATTCGATGGTGACCGGTACATGAATGTTATGAAATGGCGCGATGAGGTTGTCAAGGACGGGAAGGAAGGCAGGGTTGTTTCTGATGAGGACAACATTCTGGACGCGGCCTCAGACTGGTTACAATCTGAAGGGAGAGCTATCGCTCCTCTGTCATAAGCCGACCTTTTAGGAGTTCCCGGGAGTAGCTGTCAAGTCCTGGGGCATATATCCCTGAAATTCATCCTTGCTGGCTTGCCCTTGCTCGCCAGCGTCTTTACTCACATGCACATGTCAGACAATCCGGCACGGGCGGGGATATCAGAAGACCGGGCGCCGTGACACACTGCACTCAGGCTAGAAGTCGTTGCTAGTATGCTACACTAAAGGCTCATCTCGCTGGCAGCAGTGGCAGACATGATGCATGATGAGTTTGCAGATAAGGAAGAGTTTTCTTGCCGACTCAAGTTGGTCGACAGACACAGCGGGAACAAGCTCAGACCGATGAAGCTTTCTCTGATTTCTAACTACTTTTCTCACTTTTAGATTTTATTTATTTAAGCTACAAATAGATTTTTTAATGTTACGTTTTGACGTTCACGCTGTCGCCTGCCAATCAATGGTACTTAAATTACGGATGGATTTTTTATGTTACATCACTTATTGTACGCGACGTTTCGACGTTCACACTGTCGCCGGTCAATCAATATTAATCAATGTTACTTACAAAGTAAGTATGTTTTGACGTTCATCACGCTGTCACCTGCCAATCAAATTGTCAATGGTATTAAATTGATCCGAGTTACAGTGACCCTGAGCTCTCACTCTAGAGGCATACACTGGCATTAGCATACATAGCCCGGAGCGGGTAATGCCTTATCTCAGCGCCGACTCGGACTCGCTTCTCGGGTTGCTGGATGCTGAGGCAAAGATCATTCATAGCTCCGTAACGTTGCATCGCCACAACCCACAAGTTCTTAGCTTGTTGGGGAAGCTAATGTTCCGAAGCGAGGAAGGTTTTATGAAGCTGTTCCCTTGGCTGTTCCGAAGCGAGGAATCTCCGAGCGTGACCCGCGTGACCGGAGAAGCAGATAATCAGTCTCACTGAACCAGGATGACAAAATATCCTAGCATTGTATGATTCGGACATCCACAACGTCAATTATGAAGGACTTCGTCGACTTTGATCCAGCGTGATATGAGGATAGAGGAAGAAGATTCTCAAATTGCAGCGAACAAAGCGTCGGCCGAAAAGAGATAGCGTGAGAAGAATTTACCACAGATCGGTTCGGTGACAATCAGCTCCGATCTATCAAAATTAAATAATCTGCCATGACGGATTTGCTACCGGCCGTTCTCTCTGCCATGTCGGACTCGGATTTGCAACCGGTCATTCTCCCTGCCATGTCGTATTTGCCACAGATTGCTTCCGTTCCGATCTCTACCAAACGGCTACTACTTATTAACAGTTCGATCAAACTGTCTTCTCCCTAACATGTCGTCCCCCTACCTAGGACCTGCTTCTCTTCCTTCCAGTTATGGTATTCTTTCTCGATCAGAACAAGGTCATGAACACGAACGCAACTCGGACTCAAATCCAGAAGAGGGGGTTAATTGTGGTCCTCCACCGACGAAAACAGTCACGCCTCGCCGTTCATATCCATATATACCACCCACGAAATCTTTGAGCGGATCGTCTAATCCGACAGAGGCGACACCCTTGCTTGTATCCAAGGACCGTCCTGTGTCATTAATTGAAGAACAAATCGAGTCAAAGGACCATGAATCTACGTTGACTTTGCTGCAAGAAGAAATGAAGATTTTGACGACATACTCTCTTCCTATTTTTGGGTACGTTGCATTCACATGTCACGGCATTTCAAACACGCTAAAATCCTTTTCGGTAACAGATCGCAATTGCTAGAATACACGCTTGTCATCGCATCAGTCGTCTCTATTGGTCATTTATCAACTACCGCTCTCGCCGGAGTCAGCTTAGGCTCTATGACGGCTAGCGTTACCGCATTCAGCATTATTCAAGGCCTCGTCAGTGCGCTTGATACAATGTTACCTTCTGCATGGACCTCGCAAGATCCACGACTTGTAGGCCTTTGGGCCCAACGAATGAGTTAGTGACCTTCACGTGCATATACTGGCATTTCCTGTTACTAATTCGTGCTGATCAGCTGTCGTTATCGCATTTTCGCTTATTGTGCGTCTCCAGCTCTGTGGTTGTCGCCAACTGAACTTATGTTCTCTTAAAGCCGATGTACTTAATTTGGTTTAACGCCGAACAAATTCTTATAAACCTCAAACAAGATCCAGATGTGGCGCATTTAGCAGCTGTCTATCTTCGTTGGGTTTCTCTTGGTTTACCAGGTAAGGGTCGCATTATCTGGATCAAGATTTATATTCAACGATTATGTTTGTGTAGCCTATGCATTTAATTGTATCAGTAGGTTTGTAAACCGATCCTTCTTTACGCTTCGCAAGGTATTCAATTGAATTATAGACGTTATTTTCAATCTCAAGGTTTATTCACCATACCGACTCGGATCGTCTTATTCGCCGCACCCGTGAATGTAATTCTGAATTATCTGCTTGGTCAGTTTCGCACTCATTCCTGTCTGAACTGTATTCGCTAACACCGTCCCGATCAACAGTTTGGGGACCAGCACCTATTCGTCTCGGATATATCGGGGCGCCAATTGCTACAGCCATCTCATTCAATCTCATTTCAATTGCCTCAATAATATATGGGGTCTTCTTTGCTCCTACCACGGCATGGCATCCTATTTCTAACCGGATGTTTACAAATCTTGGTGTACTCGTTCAACTGGGTCTCGGTGGCGTGGGACAAACGGCCACTGAGTGGTGGGCTTGGGAACTTATTTCTCTAGCCGCTTCATTGTCAGTCCGAATTTTTGTCATCTGGTTTTGTAATATGCTAACTCGCGGACAAGATTGGGCCCAGTCGCTTTGGCGACACAGAGCATATTGGTGGTATCGGGCACAATGGCGTTCCAGGCGCCGTTCGCTTTGGGAATCGCAACTTCAGTTCGGTGAGTACGATCGTGAGTTAGATAGACAGACACTTATTATGATCAGCATTGGAAACCTTCTCGGCGAGCGTAAAGCCAGGAGAGCTCAGACTGCCTCAAACGCAGCTATTCTTATGGGACTTATTATTGCCGCGTGCTTAAGGTATGCTGATATTTTCTGTTCCCAACTGGTGGACAAATTCTTAATTTCTTCCGGTAGCACGATGTTTATCGTTTTCAGGGATCGTTGGGCCTATATGTTCAATAACGACCCTGGTACGTTTTTATGACCCCTTGACTCGATGATTTTGACGTAAATGCGACTGTGAATCAGAGGTGGTATCGCTAGTTAAGAAGATATTACCCATTCTCGCCTTATTTCAAATATTCGATTCCAATGCCGCTGTTACTGCTGGAATCTTGAGAGCAAAGGGGTGGCAGGTATGTAACTCTCGCTCTTGAAATTCTCCACACTTCGACTTACGTCTTGTCAAGTTCGTTGGCGCCCTTTTGAATATTAGGTAAGAGTAAACATACTTTTCCTTCGATCTGTACTGACATAGTAAATTTCCAGCGCATATTATATCCTCGGTCTACCCCTAGGCGTCTTCTTAGCGTTTAAGTGTCACATAGGTTTACCTGGTCTATCGATGGGGTTAACAACTTCCTTGATATACTGCGCCGCGTTCAGCACGTATTTCTGCGTCCGGACTGATTGGAACAGGGAGGTGGACAAAGTTATGGAGAGAATGTCGAGGGAGGATTCGAAAGGTTATGGAAGTGTAGAGAATGGCCACCGGTTATGAAAATGACGAAGGAAGTCCGGCGGAAGAGGCGGTTACTATGATTGTTGCCGCAGCGAGGTGGTGATGGTGTCATGACATGTTTGGACACTAAAGCTAATAGAAGCCTGGATGCAAGGCACAAGTATATATGTAGTATACCTTAGTCGTTTACTTCACGGCTAAGGGTATCTTTATTAATACAAGCTATTTACTTCAGCTAAGAGTGTAATCTCAGCAGATATGGGTGGTACCACAATCACTTTCGCACAGTCACATGATTTTTGGCAAGCCCATCGGATTTGGCAACAAAGACTCACGCCCGCGCTATCCTAACTACTTCCATCGTATACTCTCTTATCCTTCAAGTTCCCCTGAAGCTTCAATCCAGGACAGCCATGCCAATTCTAGAAGGGGCATCGAATTTCACCATCAGCGGCTATGCGCGTCTTTATGAGATACATGGGAATGCTGTGATCAATCATATAACAAACATCAACGATCTGGGGAAGGTACCAAGTGTTTCGCAATCACAACGTTATGTACCCTCATATTTTTCATAATTAGATCCAATTGATCATGAACCTTCCTCGCGCCCAGGCGAGTCAAAAAGACTATCAAACACGGAAAAAGAGTGGTCCATGCTTCCCAGGGACAAGGGAGGCTCTCCTTCGAGAGATGATGAATTGGGCTACCGAGCCAGGCGAGTCCAGGATGTATGTTTTGTCTGGACTAGCCGGTATCGGAAAATCCACCGTCGCCTACACTGTTGCTACTCAAGCGGACGAGCTTGGACTCTTGGGAGCCTCGTTTTTTTTCTCACGGGACGAAGATGACCGCAATACTGCTAAAAAGATTTTCAGTACGATTGCATATCAGCTTTGTGTCTACAATGAGACGTTTGCCGAGGCCATTGGAGACGTGTTGCTGACAGAACGCGGATATGCGGCTACTACGAAGGATCCTCAAGAACAACTCCAGACTCTTATACTGGACCCGCTACGGGGCATCGCCCCGTCATGCGGTCAACCGATACTTGTCATTGTCGACGCATTGGACGAATGCAATGAGGACGACGAACGTGTTGTTGTCATGGGGTTGAGCCAACTTGTTCGACAGTTGCCGACATTCAAGGTCATTCTAACCACTCGTCCTCAACCTCTTGTCGACTATCTCTTTGGCAATCATGATGGCCATAGAATTTTTCATTTGCAAGATATTGAAGACAAAGTTGTCGACGGTGACATTCGGCTTTATCTCTCGCACAGTTTTTCACAGGAACAAGTAAAAGCGCGTTTACTAATCCCAAAGGAAGAGTGGTGTGCCAGTGAGGAAAATATAGAATCTCTCGTGAAGGCCGCGGGAAGGCTCTTCATCATTGCTTCTACAGCCGTCCTTTACGTGCTGAACAAAACCTTGAGTGATCCTGGCGCACGAATGAAAAGGCTTCTCGGTGAAATTGCCCAGGATCGTACACCCTTCCGCACTCTAAATCACTTCTACTCCATCATAGTTCGCAGCGCCATTCAGGTGGATGACGATGACGACGATATAGTGGATCGTTATCAGGTTATTGTTGGAACCATTGTGGTGATTCAAAAGCCTCTCCCTGTCACAACGCTTGCGTACTTCATCGGTGAAGAATCCAAGAAAATATATGCGATGTTACGGAATTTGCAATCTGTTATTTCACTTGGCGGCGACGATGTACCACGGATCTATCATAAATCGTTTCCAGATTACATCACGGACCAGGCGCGCTGCACGGACCCCCATCTCCGAATTGATCCAAGGATCCGTCATACGCAGATTGCTACGCGGTGTTTCGAGATAATGGACAAGCATCTCAAGCGTAATATCTTGGGTCTTGGCGATCCGGCTCGATTCATGGACAACGAAGACGGTCTCAAAGAGGATGGGATAACGGATGAACAACTAGAGGAGAAGATCCCACAGCTCCTTCGTTATGCATGCGTATATTGGGTTAATCATCTCCAAGTCGCAAACATTGAAGATGCTGGTCTCATGAATGGACTGGAGAAGTTTGTGGCTGAGCACATGCTGTATTGGTTTGAAGTTCTAAGCCTGATTGGAAAATTGGACTCGGCTCACCGTGCTATTGTTGTTGTCTTGAAAGTCCTGGTACAGTTTGCTTTCACACGATACATAATGAAAAGCTAATGAGGTTACACAGAAGTCGATGTCTTCGGACTTGCATCATCTTTTATCAGACGCGTTACGTTTCATTTCAAAGTTCTACGAAACCATCAAACGATCGGCGCTTCATACATATTACTCAGCACTGTCCTTCACACCAACTGAGAGCCCCTTATATCATCGATATATTAAAGACGCAGCGCACAATATATGTGTCATCGAGGATGGGCCAGAGAAGTGGGATACCCATGTCGCTACCCTGAGTCATGGGGAACTTGTTAATGTCGTCAAATTCTCACTCGACAGCACACTGTTTGCTTCTTGTTCTGTGAAATATGAATTAGAAGTCGAGGGCGATACGATTACGGGCCCCATACGCATACAAAACCAGGGAAAGTTGATGATCTGGGACGCAGCCACAGGCACGCCCGTATCCACGATCCCTGGTCACATGTTCGCCGTTGCCAACGACTTTTCTACTGTCGCTTCTGCCGAGGACACGACTATAATGTTCTACAACAGGAACGGGAGCACACGGAGCGCAGTGTTTACAGCTTCATCGAATATTAAAAGATTGGTGCTCTCATCCGAAAGCAGCCGGGTTGCGGCAGCGTTATCTGACGGGACTGTTTGGCTATGGGACAGTGGGAGTGCCAAATTGATAAACAGCTTCGATGGATTTGAAATAGACAGCCACGAAACCGTCAGTCTGCACTTGCTCCAATTTTCCCCCACGGGCACTAGACTCGCATATACGTCGGCGAACGGTATCATCAAACTGCGGGATGGAATCAGCGGGAGATCCATTACTGATCTGCAATGCGGATCAAGTCGCCATCGTTACTTTCAATTCTCGAGCGATGGCTCTCGAATTGTTTCTCTGTCACCTGATGACATCTTGACACTGTGGAATAGCGAGAGCGGTGCACTTATTGGCGCCGTTAGGGACTCAGATGGTGGGTATAGGCGCCGCGTGGAAATATCGCCAAACGGGTCTCTACTTGCAACTGCAGATAGCGGTAAAGTGACGTTGTGGAGCGAGAACAATAACTGCCTGGCCCTAATCGGGGTTCTGACGATCGAGCATCTAGTATCGATGACTTTCTCACTTGATAACACACTTGCAATCGCAACTGCATTTGGTATTAAGCTCTACGACGTCAAAACCCGTGCATTCATTCACACACTTCCATTCCACGGAATTTCTACAGCACAGGCCTTCTCACCAGATGGCACTCACTTCGCTGTTGGGGGATTCAATGGCGGTGTGCACCTCTGGGATATTCGAGGTATCGACACTTCCAGTCCTCCCTCTGAAGAACACCCCCCAGAAGAAGAAACTGCTGTCACTGCGTTGGCTTTATCACGAGACTGTTCACGACTGGCTTGCGGATTTGAGAGCGGTACAGTTGAACTATGGGAAACAAGCCCTACAAAGCGACGAATTGGCCCCCTGGCCCTCCGCTCGAAAATGAAGACAATCTTCATTCGTATTTTCCGTCAATCCCGTCATACAGCATCGGTTCGGGCACTTGGGTTTAGCCCTGATGGTAGGCTGTTTGCTTCTGGGTCATTTGACGGGACCGTAAAACTGTGGAATGGTAAAGACGGGTCGTTACGTGGAACTCTCAAAGCACCTGCTGAGTTGTCGCCTGTGCGGGCGGTGTCACTCTCAAACAGCGTCCTGGTTGCAGGGCATGTCGATTCGGATGTTACTCTGTGGAGTCTTGACACGCTCAGTCTCATTCATACCTTTGAGACATCCGGAAATTCAGTGTCCGCAGTGTCCATTTCAGAAAACAGTGCCCTTATCGCCGTCGTCGACGACAACAACTTTCACGCCGACATTTTGGGCAAGGTAGTCCAAAGCGCCGTCTCTTTTCTGGATCTAGTGAACCACACAACCATCGCTACATTCAACATCCCTTACCAGATTCACACAATGTCATTCCTACCCGACAATTCGCAGTTCGTGGTACAGTCCTCCGACGGCGTCTACCTGTCGCTCAACCTTATGAACGAGCACATCACAAAAGGACCCCCGCTTGAAGATCTTACCCAGAGGCTCCCCGACACCTCGCTTTGGCATGGTGTTCCTATCTTGCACTGTCAGAAAAAAGACCAGCACTACTTTTCAGCGTTATTTTCTGGACATAAGAGTCCTGTGCCCGTACTATGGATTCCCAGGGATCTTCATTTGAGCCAATGCACCCAGAAGTCATCCATGATTGCCTTAGGTTGTAGGGACGGGCGCGTTATCCTTCTACGACCTGCCAGCCATGTCGGCTGATCATCACTCTATCTTCATTTGTTATTGTTTAGTGCCTTCATTATTATTAGATATCGCTCACATGTAACTTACAATAGCGGAAATTATAAACAAGTCGATACCTTGAAGCGCCGTGATATACTTGCTCTACACTCACTACATGAGCTTGACCCTCTGATCCCGAGAAGCGGTGGAACGACTTTATTAATGCATTTATCATCATCTGGACCAGCGGGCAGAACAAACCATAAAGAAAGCGATGTCAAGAATAAAATGAAGACAGAAACCAAGAAATTAAGGAAGACATCACGTTGAACGAGGAAGTGGCTGTTGTCGAACCTGCCTCCCGCGACCTAGTAGATCGTCACGCAAATGCGCTTCTCCTTTCGTACATCAACAAATCCCGCCAAATCGGATATACGATGTTTGGACGAGAAGAACCGGAGTGAGACGGCGGATTGCAGTAGTGTCGCCAACTGAGTAGCTTGAATGAAGGGACCAAACTTCCCGAATCGAATCAAAATTGAGTGACCCTGAAAAAAGCGCATTGCTCAGGCTGTACGCGATAATACTGCGAGTAGTCCGAGTGAAGTAAGCTGACAGTGCAATCAAAGAAATAGAAGCTACTTAGGGTCGTGAATTGTTTGCCATTGCTCCAAGGGACCTTTCAACTAATTCACAACTACTGTAACTTGTAAGTAATTTGTGCCTCAAAGACTGTGATAGATGGAGGAACTGTTATTCATCATTGTAACAGGTAGGGAATAGCTACGTAGCAAACAATTGTTACTCTTCTCACTGGTGAGCAAGGCTTACATCTTCAAAAGGTAAAGAGCACACCATCTACAATACGTCAACGGCGCTTAGCCTCGAGACATATAAAACCATCCCGGGCGTTTGCCCATGTCAACAGCGTCATAAAGTGATTTGATGAATTCGGGATTCTGGGCGCGCTCCAAGTCTTTGGCATTAAGATTGCTTGCTATAACAATACACATCGATTGCTTGGAATAAGCCATTGGATTATGAATGATCGTACGGCGACGATGATTACGAGGTATCCGCGAACAGATGGCCCTCCACGCATCCTGGCGTCTGTAAAAGTCGTCTTCCTCTGGTATGTTGTGTGCTTCCGCCCAGGCGCTAATGTCGTCTTGCGTGACTGGAAAGCCGAAGACTTGGGCGCGGACTTGACGTTTCTTATACAACGGTGGCGCAGGTGCCACTACCCACTCTTCTAAGTCTTCTTGTTTCGAGTCGGTAGACCTGGAAAGTAGAGTGAGCGCTAGCTTACCGTAAGTAATGGAATTTACATTTGTAATTTGTAATAGAAGGCGTATTTGCAAGATTATGAGCGTTGGAACTGGAGCGAGAATTTGAGTGGCAACAGTGAGTGTGACTGTACTAAATTAAATAGGAATATGAACTTGCCACGTGATGACACTTGTTGTTAACCAAGTTGACTAGCATCATACACAACTTAACGGCTCTTGTTCAACCGATCTTGTTATGGTGACTCTAGATGCTGGCGATAAATCACGAGAAACTGTAGTCCGCAGACTGCGATTCGCTGTGTGAATATTCCAGTGGGGCTCGATTTTCAGCATCAGCACAGCGTTTCACCGATCTCAGGACTGTGTGTATAACAACGACGTAGAAGCTGCGATGCCTGCAGCGGACCGGTGGTCCAAATATATTCTCTTTGGGACTAGACTTTAAATCAACGCTTATTCCTTATTCACCTTTGGCTAAAGGAACAACAAGGAGAAGTGCACTTGACATACGCTGCAAAAGAAGCTGAGGTGAGATTTACGCATACTTTCGAATGCTCACCCATTGAATTCCACGTCTAGGAAGTAGGAAAGTGAGGAAAGCGGTGATGTAAGTTGGATGCACTAATGATCACTAACCAAATGATTCCCTTATTTCCAGGATGAACTTTTGATCTAGATGCCGATTCGGCCTTACGAATTGTTGAATAGTAATCGGAGGATAGGAGCGTGTAGCGATAGGAGAGATACCGCGAGAATAGAGGGTCTTGAGACTTTCGACAAGCGCTTTTTACACGAAGAAAGGCTCTACGCTAGTTGAGCGTATATTTCATATGCGGTGTGCACTAGATCCTTTCAACCTCTGTTGGACAGATCCATATGACATACCAAGACTATCAGGACGGCAACGCCTCCAGACAACCAGTTCCGGCACCTCAGCTAACGAATATGCTCCTTTGTAAGGGTCAGCGAGGTGTGTGATCTTGATCCTAGACGCCCACTAACCATGCGAAGAACGAATGACCAATGACTGACACTAGTATTCTCAGTCGTCAAAGCCGGTTCATCGCCCCGCGTCGCGGCGTCGAAGAGACCTATGCCTATGCCCTCTGTGACGGGGATCGTAATGGATGACCAGCTAATGTGGGCAAGTAGCTTTGGATCTCCCCACTAGGGGCACAACGTTTACAACTTCGTCGAGGATTGAAAAATTGGCACTCCCATCTGAAGGTCTGGCGGAACTGTCTGGACAGTAGAAGTACCGAATTAAGTTAAAGACTGTGGAATCGGGATATTGGTCTCGGCTCGAAATTTCAGCCACTGGCACTCGGCAAATGGTATCATCAAACTGCGGGATGGGACCACGGGGGATTCATTCGTTGCTAATCTGCGTCACCTTGCGAAGTTGTGACATTACGGTGTTATCTAGGCTCGGTATTCTGTACTTTCGCACGACGTCGGGTTGGACTGCGACGAATCTTTTCAGCAACGTAAATGCTAACGGTCTAGTACTGTATGCACAGGGTCCGAGAGTCAGCTGCAACCGTGGTTCGGGCTTTGTTTCGGAGCAGGGCCACGTGGGTCATCGATGAGGGAGCTTATTGATTGAACCGCAGGCACATCTGATTCTGCACTGCAGCAGATCGTTCGGACTCATTTGTGCATATTTGATTCTAAAGGAGCACAACATTACAAATATATATTCAACTCACTGTGTGGTTCCAGTGTTCCTGAACGCGTGCAGCAAAATCCTATCAGCATTGCCGACGTGCCGTCTTCCCTATTAATCCAACGGAAAATACGCGGATTCTCCAAATGTTTGATGTAAGGAACGAGTAATCAAAAGGCAAATGACCCACAATCCGAAGTCCCTGGTCGACGTGATAGGATGAATCTGTATTGGCGGCAACAAATATCGATGTTAGAGCATCAAGTTTCAAGATATCGACTGGACCCTGCTGGGCGGTCCAGCGTCAACAGATGACCGTATTCATTCCAACCCACACTTTTTAACTTCCCCAATAATGTTGAATTTAGCAGGTTTCGAAAGATTCTCTGCTGTGAAGAAAGCCATGCGTCAAGATCTGCGAAAATCTGAGGCATAAATGGCTTTTTGCAATGGATTTCCGATTAATTCCGCCACCTTAGTTATAGAATCCAGAACAGTGTCCATTTGGAATTGAAAACGAGAAACTGAACACAAAGTCAGCGGCGTGGCCGAACGTTTGGCACATCCACAACATACCTCGTGTCACATTAAATAAAAAACAGATGAGTTGAGCATTTCGGGACGTATGACGTCATTCGTGAATCATGCCGACGAGCGGCGCTCCTCTTACTAATCAGTTCGCTATCCGCCGATGGCCTGATTTGCTATAGGGAGATGCAAAACCACCACTACTTTAGTGGGAATTTTACGGTGGGACCCAGGTCTCCGCGGTCGTCGGGTGACGAAGACACGTGTTACTGTTCTTCCTTTAGGCTGCGAAGCGAGGAAGGTTTTAGCTTGATCGGAGAAGCGTAAAGTTTGTGTAATGCGAACACTTCGTCGACTCTGATTCCGGGGTATGAGGAATCGAGGAGGAAAAAGATCCTCAAAAATAGCGTGAGAAATATTTGTCACCGATAAGCTGAGTTCTAAGACTCGAATTTAGAACAGGCTATCATCTGTTGTTCGGTTCCGGTCTACCAAATGGCTACTTATTAACATTTCAATCAACATGTCTTCTCCATACCATGCCGTCCACCTACCAAGGTCCTGCTTCTCTTCCCTCCAGTTATGCCATTCTTTCTCGGTCTTTAGAACAAGGTCATGAATACTTGAATCAAGAAGAAGAGGTTGATTATCGTCCTCGACCGAAGAAAATAGTTATGCCTCGCCGTTCATATCCACATTTACCACAAATGAAAAAATTGAACGGAGCTTCGGACTATCCGACCGAGGCGACACCTTTGCTTGTATCCCAGGGCCTTCCTGTGCCGTTAATCGACGAACAAATTGATAGAAACAAGTCAAACGACCATGAATCTATGTTGACTTTGATGAAAGAAGAAATGAAGGTTTTGACGAAATACTCTCTTCCTGTTTTTGGGTACATTGCATCCACATATCATCGCCCGCCACGCTCAAATCCGTTTTTGGCATAGATCGCAATTGCTAGAATACAGCCTTGTCGTTGCGTCCGTCGTCACTATTGGTCATTTATCAACTACCGCTCTCGCTGCAACCAGCTTAGGCTCTATGACGGCTAGCGTTACCGCATTTAGCATCATTCAAGGCCTTGTTAGTGCGCTTGATACCATGTTACCTTCTGCATGGACTTCACAAGACCCACGACTTGTAGGCCTTTGGACCCAGCGAATGAGTGAGTGACTCTTGCGTGCATATACTGATATTTCCTGATACTAACGGTCCATATATGCGTGCTAATCAGCTGTCGTGATCGCATTTTCGCTTATTGTGCGTCGCCAGTTCTGTGGTTGTTGCCAACTGAACTTATTTTCCTCTTAAAGCCGATGTACCTTTTATGGTTCAACGCCGAACCAATTCTCCTATTCCTCAAACAAGATCCAGTCGTGGCGCATTTGGCAGCCGTCTATCTTCGTTGGATTTCTCTTGGTTTACCAGGTAAGGGCCCCATTATTTGATCAACATTTATATTCAAGGACTATTTCGTGTAGCCTACGCGTTTAACTCCATCAGTAGGTTTGTAAAGCGATTATTCTTCACGCTTCGCAAGGTATTCAGTTGAATGACAGACGCTATTTTCAATCTCAAGGCTTATTCGACGTACCGACTCGCATCATCTTACTCGTCGCACCCGTGAATGCAATTCTCAATTATTTACTTGGTCAGTTTCGCACTCGTTCCTGTCTCAACCGTATTATCCAACATCCTATCATCAACAGTGTGGGGACCAGCACCTATTCGTCTCGGATATATCGGGGCACCTCTTGCGACAGCTATCTCATTCAATCTCATCTCCATTGCCTCAATAATATATGGGGTTTTCTTTGCTCCTACCACGGCATGGCATCCTATTTCTAGACGGATGTTTACAAGTCTTGGTGTTCTCGTTCGATTGGGTCTCGGTGGTGTTGGACAAACGGCATCTGAATGGTGGGCTTGGGAATTTCTTTCTCTAGCTGCTTCATTGTCAGTCGGAATTTTTTTGTCATCTGGTTTAGTAATATGATCCTAATTCGTGGACGAGATTGGGTCCAATCGCTTTGGCGGCGCAGAGCATATTATTTGTATCCGCCGTAATCATGTTCCAGGCACCGTTCGCTTTGGGAATCGCAACTTCAGTTCGGTGAGTACAATCGTGAATCAGATCGACAGGCACTTATTATGATCATCACCGAAACACTAGCATTGGAAACCTTCTCGGCGAGCGTACACCCAGAAAAGCTCAGGCTACTTCAAACACAGCTATTATTATGGCATTTGTTATTCCCGCGTGCTCAAGGTACGGTCATATATTGTTCTAAACTGTTGGACAATTCGCCAATTTCCTCCGTTAGCACGATGTTTGTTGTTTTCAGGAATCATTGGGCCTATTTGTTCAATAACGACCCTGGTAAGTGTTTTTGACCACTTGGCTTAATGACTTCGACGTAAATGTGAACCAGAGGTGGTGACGCTAGTTGGAACGATATTACCTATTGTCGCCTTATATCAATTATTCGATTCCAATTCGGCCGTTACTGCTGGAATCTTCAGAGCAAGAGGCAAGCAGGTAAGTAACACTCAGTCTGCGCAATTGCCCATCACTTCGATTTACATCTTGTCAAGTTCGTTGGTGCCCTTCTGAATCTTAGGTAAAAATAAACACACTTTTACTTGTGATCTGTACTGATACATATACGCAGTGCATATTACATGTTCGGTATACCCCTAGGGATCTTCTTAGCATTTAAATGGAAGATGGGTTTAGTTGGTTTGTGGCTGGGGATAACAGCTTCCTTGATATACTACGCCGCGTTGGGCACGTATTTATGCATCCAGGCCGATTGGAACCGGGAGGTGGTCAAAGTTATGGAGAGAATGGCGAGGGAGGAGTCGAAGGGTTATGGAGGTGTAGAGACTGCCCACGGGGTATGAGAGTGACAAGTGGGGAAAATCGAGTGTTGCCACAATGACTTATGTACACCAAAATATGCAAGAAATGATCCTACCAGCGGAAATGATAGACAACTTAAGGAAGCCTGGAACGAAAAGATCCTGTAAGGGTCCAGTCTCTTGGAAGTCCAGTACTGCAGTGGTAGTCGATGATTATCACGTAGGGCATACTTATCAGAGGCCAGGCTCGGCAACCACGGTTGAGTTGATTCAGTTTGGTTGGCTTATGTACTAATCAGTTCCTACACCGTGTATGGGGTTACTGCTAGAAGCAGAATAGTACAGTTATGCTGCAACGTGATTCGTGAAATGCCTTCTAGCGAACAAGATGAAAAAATGAATAGCCTTACAATCACCTTTGGCATCTCGTGAGTAAAGTAAGTGAGCTAAGTGATAAAGTATAGATAGACTCATTGAGATACAAGCTAGTGATCAGACTTCCGAGGGACTTGGCGAGGTTTGAACTGCGAGCGAAGATTAGAAACATTAAGGTTGTGAACCCCACCAAAATTGGGGCAAATGGTAACTTACTGCGGGATGGGACCAGGGCAGGAGATTCATATTCGTTGCTTTTCCGCGTTGGATCCTCGGGTGATGGAAGCCTTAGCTTGTTGGGGAAGCTACGTACTGCAAGCGAGGAAGGTTTTAAATTTAGCTTCTCCGTCACATAGTCAGTCTCAGTGAGCCAGGATGACAAGAAAATCCTAGCATTGTGTAATTCAAACATCCATGGGACTTCGTCGACTCTGATCTCTTGACGAGGACTAGTACTAGTAGAGGAAGAAATCCTCGAATTGCAGCGAACAAAGTCTCGGCCGAAAAAGACAGCGCGTGAGAAGAATTTGCCACCTCGGATAGGTTCGTAATCTCTACTGGGCTGAGTTATTGAATCATCTTCTCCCAGGCGCTGTCGAATTTGGCACAGGTTATTCTCCCATGTCGAATCTGCCAGTGGCCACCGACTTGTTCGGTTCCAGTCTCTACCAAACGGCCACTTATTTGCATCTCGATCAAAATGTCTCCCTACCATGTCGTCCACCTACCAAGGTCCTGCTTCTCTTCCTTCCAGCTATGGTATTCTTTCTCGATCAGAACAAAGTCATGAATTCTTGAGTCCAGAAGAGGGGGTCGATTATCGTCCTCGACCGAAGAAAATAGTCACGCCTCGCCGTTCATATCCACATCTACCCCGAATGAATTTTTTGAACGGATCTTCGAACTATCCGACAGAAGCGACACCTTTGCTTGTATCCAAGGGCATTCCTGTGCCATTAATCGAAGAACAAATTGATAGAAACTGGTCCAACGACCATGAATCTACGTTGGCTTTGATGAAAGAAGAAATGAAGGTTTTGACGAAATACTCTCTTCCTATTTTTGGGTACGTTGCATTCAGATATCTACATCACACCCTATCCTTTTATCACGACATTTAACACACGCTAAAATCTGTTTTGGCATAGATCGCAATTGCTAGAATACATCCTTATCGTTACACCCGTCATCTCTATTGGCCATGTATCAACTACAGCTCTCGCCGCAATCAGCTTAGGCTCTATGACGGCTAATGTTACTGCATTCAGCATCATCCAAGGCCTTGTCAGTGCGCTTGATACCATGTTACCTTCTGCATGGACTTCACAAGATCCACAACGAAAAAACTCTTTTGATCTCTGACCACGTGGTACCCCGACTGAGACCCCGGAAATAGCACTTTCGGACACAGTTGGCTCACTACGTAGGATAGGATTACAGTCGCTATACAGCGAATTTAAGAGTTAATTCCCTCTCTACCTCACTTTTCCTATCTCCCCATAACCACATTCCACGATAATGCCACCATCCCACACGGACACGATGAAAAAAGTAGACAAAGATAAAACGCGTCAGCCGGCAGCGGCATCCACCGGGCCGAGACACTCACTCCCGACAACGACGGGGGCACAAGCAGGACGTCCGGAAACCCCACAACAAGCGACAATGCCAACGGCAGAAGAAGCGCTGACATACTTAGTCGAAAATGATTATCACAAAAAGGACACGCTTTTATCGGTCACAATGATAGGCGACATCACACTCAAGATGTGTGATAGGGCGAGAAAGGGAGAGCATAAGCAGACATTAGAAGGAATGAGACACATAGGAGTGCTTTTAAGACAAGTAGGAAAGGAGTCGATGAAGTACATCACACGGGGGAAAAGAGTCGACGAAGCGATTACGGAGTTGAAGGAAGAACTTGCAAAAAAGACAGACGGACAAAAGGAAGAACTGGAAGCAGTGAAGAAGGCGGCAGAAGATGCAGGAAAGGAAGCAAAAGAGACAATGAGCAAAATGGTAGAGGGAATGGGACTACTGACTGAAAAACTGAAGACGATAGAGGAATGCATGAAAAATCGCCCGCAACAACCCCCAATGCAGACGCCCACAGCAGCGGCGGCAGCGACCACAACCCCGGCCGGGCAACCAACGTACGCAGCGGCAACGGCCATGGGAATATCACTGAACAACCATGCAAGAGTGGTAGCGCGGGGCGAGGAAGCGGAAAGGCAAATCGTGGTAAGCACTAAAGATAGGAGCAAGGAAACAGCGGCAGGCCTGAAAACCGAAAAAGAACTGATAGCAAAAGCGGATATGACTATCAAACTGATGATAGAAGAAGGCGAGACGGAACCCCCAAGCCAAGTCAGCTTCGTAGGTGGATTTAGAGCAAAGTCTGGAGCGATAATATACACCCTGAACTCGAAAGAGGCAGCTAACTGGCTAAAGAAAAAAGACAGGTTAGAAACATTCAACGAAAAATTCGGAGATTTGGCACAGACCCGACCGAAACTCTTCAACACGATTGCGTACTACGTACCGACATCGTACAACGACGAATCAGAATTTGCGAGGTCGGGAATCGAAATAGACAACGACTTAATCATGCATAGCCTCGTGCATGCGAAGTACATCAAAGCGCCGCACAAAAGATCAAAAACACAAAAGTCAGCTCACCTAATTTTAGGCTTCAACACGAGAGAAGGCGCCAACGAGGCAATAGCCAACAGATGGCTAACAATAGAAGGTAAAAGGGTGGAAGTGAAGAAACTAACATCAGAACCACGCAGGTGCTACAAATGCCAAAGCGTCAAGGGAGACCACACGGCCGACAGGTGCCCGGAAAAGGAATCAAAATGCGCAAGATGCGCAGGAAAGCATGCAACGGTACAGTGCAACACGCCGGAGGACATGAGATGCGCAAATTGCGACAGCGCCAGCCATGGAGCGGGATGCAGGGAATGCCCGGCCTTCACCCAAAGTGTAAGCGATCACGCGAGGAGAAACCCTGAGGGGTATTACCGTTTCTACCCAATTCTAGGCGACACAAAGACGATGGAACTATTGGACGGAAGCTACGGCCCCGATTTCACAAAGAAAACCACAAACGAACAGGAAAAACCACAGGAGGAAGCGAACAAGGAAAAGGTCGGTAAGTTGAGACCAGTGACCACCTGGAGCGACGAAATGGAGGAAGGGCAACACGCGGAACAAGAAGGGCAGACCCAGTACTCTATCTTTAACTAATGACCAGTACAAACGACAATCAACCACACGTAGAAGGGCACAACGGCCTAAGGATATGGCAACAAAATATAAACGCGTCACTAATCGGACAGCTAGACCTACTCAAAATGATGGGCAAAGACCAATACGACATCTGCGCGATACAGGAACCCTACATAGACCCGATGTACAGAACGCGAGCGAATCCATATTGGATAGTAGCGTACCCAACGACGCACTGGACTGAGCCGAAAAAGACACGGACCGTAATCCTGGTCAACAAGAAACTAGCGACGGACAAGTGGGAAGAATTGGAAGTAAACACAGGTGATGTAACAGCCGTACGGTTGAGAACTAATGCATACAACATAGACATATACAACATATACAACGACAATGACAACAACGACGCCATAATAAAGGTAGGCCAGTCGGCAGACAGAGAAGCTAACGACAACCCGCAGAACCAAAAACTATGGGTAGGAGACTTCAATCGGCACCACCCGATGTGGGACGAGGAGCGAAACAGCCATTTATTCACACGAGCAAACCTAGCGAAGGCGCAAGACCTACTAGAAGAAGTACAACGACAACAACTCGACATGCTACTACCAAAGGATATACCAACCCTACGCGCGTTCAGCACCGGTAACTACACGAGACCTGACAACGTTTTCTGCTCAGGAAATCTAGCTAACCACAGCATCTACTGCAACACACGACCGGAGAACAAACCGGTAAACACAGACCACATGCCAATAGTAACGGAATTCGACCTGGAGACAGTAAAAGCCAAGATAACAACGAAACCAAACTACAAGGAAACGGACTGGAAAGTTTTCAGGGAGAAGCTAATACCGAGGCTATGCACGGTGAACGCGCCGAATAAAATCACATCTAAACGCCAGTTTGACACAATACTAACGCATCTCAACACAGCCCTACAGGAAACTATCGAAGAGGTTGTCCCAACCAGTAGACCGTGCCCGCATTCCAAGCGGTGGTGGAACGAGGAACTGACAGAGCTAAGGAAAGGTCTAAACCGGCTAGAGAAGCAATCACACAGATGGAAACTACAGCGATGGCACCCAGTACACGAAGAAACAACAACCTGGCAACGCAAATATGCAGGCGCAATCAAAAAAGCGAAAGCAGACCATTGGGATCAGTGGTTAGCAGGTTTTAGCGAAAGTAACATATGGGACGCGAGCAAGATGATCAAGAACGCGGCAAGCGACGGAGGTAGGGCGAGAGTACCAAACATGAAGGCCACACCGAGGGGACAAACAGAAGCGATAGTGGCGAGAGATAACGACACCAAGGCGAAACTCCTCTACGAGGAGTTCTTCCCAGAGACACCAGAAAGACGCCAAGAGGAGGACGACGACACAGCAAGAACGCCACAAGGAACGGCGCGGTGGGGGTTCAAAAACATAACTGATGTCCAGATAAGTCGAGCGATAAAACGCATGAAGCCATACAAAGCAACGAAACCCGGGACATTTCCAAACTGCATCTTTAAGCAAACAGAGAACCTGATCATACCATTTATAGGGCCGCTATACCGAGCAACGTTCGACCTGAACTACTACCCAGAAGAATGGGCGAAGACAACAACGATAGTGCTCAAAAAGGGCGACAAACCAGACTATACCACACCCAACGCCTGGAGACCCATATCGCTATCAGACGGACTGGCGCGCCTACTGAATTCATGCATCGCGGACGAGATGTCATACAGATGTGAAACTTTAGGAATCCTACCAAAGAATCATTTCGGAGGACGACCGGGATATAACACAGGAGACGCGCTACATTTCTTAACAAGCAAGATAAAAGACGAATGGAGGAAGGGGAAGGTGGTATCAGTACTCTTCCTCGACATAAAGGGAGCGTTCCCGAGCGTGGTAATAGAAACGCTACTAAAAATTTTAGCGCAACTGGGTATACCAAACGAAATCATAGAATGGCTGAAGAGACGCTACGAAAACCGAAAAACGGAACTACGTTTCGACGATTACGGCTCGGAAGAATTCGACGTGGACAACGGACTAGACCAAGGAGACCCGCTATCCCCTCTTTTATTCATGCTCTACAACCTAGGACTAATACTCATCGCGATAATAATAGCAGGTGAAGTAATAATTCTCTATATAGATGACACATCTGCTCTAGTGACAGGGAACAATTTTATCGAGACGCATACAAAGCTAGAAGATATGCTCGAAAGAGACGGAGGCTTCCTGCACTGGTCAAAACGTCACAACAGTCAGTTCAGTGTCAAAAAGTTCCAACTAGTAGACTTCATAAGACCCGGCGCAACAAAGGGCATCGAAGGAAAAGGGCGACCAATAAACATAGACGGCCACCTAGTCAAACCAACAACCACAGCAAAATACCTAGGTATGATATTAGACGAAAAACTAAAGTGGAAAGAACAACAAGCAGCAGCCCTAGCGAAAGGACAAAGATGGCTACTACAGTTCGGACGACTCGCGAAAATGACGAACGGAATCAAGGCGCCGTATATGAGAAAACTTTATCTGGCAATCGCAGTCCCAAGAATGTTCTACGGAGCTGACCTTTTCCTAACACCATACCGACGGAACAACACAATCGCACCGTCAACGCAACCCTCATACAACACAACATTGATAAAATCTATGGCAACAATACAAAGGAAAGCCGCAATCATGATAACGGGTGCAATGAAGACAACATCAGCAGCAGCGCTCGACGCAATGGCCAACATACTACCATTCCACCTCCTAGTAGACAAAATCCGTCACCAAGCGGCTGTAAGAATGGCAACGCTATCAAAAGAACACCCACTACACAAGATAGTCTCGAAGGCAACAGCAAGAGGCTATGTCAAGTCACACCCCTCGCCTATACATGAGCTAATGTTCACGTACAACATAAAGCCAAAGCATTTTGAAGTCATCTCACCGATTCGGAGCACTAACCGACATAGGATACAGGTCAATGTACGGATCGCCGCCGCAAAGGAGTTAGCGATAGAGGAAGAAGAAAATGACAAGTCGGAAATCAAGATCTACACAGATGGATCCGCGACAAACGGTAAAGTAGGCGCAGCAGCGGTAATATACAGGAACGGCAAGAGGACGAGAACGGCATGGAAACACTTAGGAAGCGACCGAGAGCACACAGTCTACGAAGCGGAATGCGCAGGTATCTTAATGGGATTACACATCATCAAAAGGTGGAAGTACAAACGCGCTACCATTTTCGCAGACAATCAAGCAGCTTTACAGGGACTAACGGCGAGCGAAACAGGCCCGGGGAAGTATCTACTGGACGCCATATACAATGAAATCAACGGAGTAGCAGAGAAGAAAGGCAAAGACAACATCAAGCTGCGGTGGATACCAGGACACCAAGGAGTAGATGGAAACGAAGCAGCTGATGTAGAGGCAAAAAAGGCGGCGGAAGGAAAAACGAGCCCAAAAAAGGACCTGCCAAAGGTACTAAAAAAGGAATTGCCGATCAGCAAGGCAGCCGAGAAGCAAGGGTTTAGGGGAGAGATAAAGAGGGCGAGCACAGAGAAATGGGAGGAATACGCAGAAGGAAGATACGTGTCAAGAACAGCGCCGGATCTACCAACGAAAAAGCATTGCATCAAATTGGGCGAACTATTGAGGAAAGGCGCCAGCATCTGGACCCAGCTGAGAACAGGACATGTCGGGCTCAACAAGCATCTCCACCGAATCAAAGTAGTCGAATCACCCAAATGCACAAGATGCAAAGACTTCGACGAAACGGTAGAACACTACCTACTGCACTGCAAGGCGTACAAAGAAGAAAGGATAAAGATGAAAAGAAAACTAAAAGGGAGAACGAAGGATATAGGACGAGTGCTAGGGAGCAACAAAAACGCGGAAGCAGTGGTGGAGTTCGTCTTAGAAACCAAAAGGCTAAAATGGACAAAAGGGGAAGAAAAGACGGCGAACACGCAAAGGGAAAGGGAACAAGGGAGAAACAGGCAAGAAGAAGGAGGAGGGGCAGGAACGAGTGGGGGCAGAGGAAGAGGAAGAGGTAGGGGAAGAGGGAGAGGAAGAGAAGGCTGAATGGAGAAAGAAGGAAGCGGAAAGGAGCGAGCGCAGCGAGGCGAAAAGTTACGGCCGACTTAATGGCCAATACACCTTACGGAGCGGCGGGCAGACACAAAAAAAAAAAAGGAAAGGAGCAAGAG
>KN818268.1:19321-44130 GCA_000827485.1 Amanita muscaria Koide BX008 | reverse complement strand
GTACTGGCGGACATCTTTTCGGGGTAGCCATTGCGGACAGATCTTCCACGGACTCCGCGCATGTGTTGTCAGCGATCTAACTCGTTTTATCAAAAAAGTTTCACACCCTTGTAGTTGTATGCACAAACCTTAAAGATTTCTCCCTCGCTCACTGCAGGAAACATAAGAGGAAATGTTTCTAGGCCATTCTCCTGTGAACTAGATGAATCTGAGGAGTTTGACATCTTGTAATAAAGTGGGAATCTCCTATCGTGTTTGTGTCACCTGGCAAGGTATCGTGACCTATGTACATTACTTTGTTTGACTTGAAGCTTATATTCAATCCAGGTTACGGTCCTAACAGCGATGACAAGCGTCATGGCATTAACTGCATATGTAGAAAACGAATATATGTAACATGTGTACGACGGTATATATGCGGAAAGTATAGGTACACTCTTGAACATTGCTAATATCTAGGTATGCTAACTTATGCTTATACGGGACTATCAGGACCACGGCTCTTATAGTCAGTATGTGATAGGTCAATGCCAACTACTGACTTGTGCATCGTCATGTCGCTCTCATATTCAGTCTGATTTCTGAGACGACTGATATCGACAGTCCGACCAGTGCCCGGTGAAGTTGTGGTGACGTTGGCATCACCCCACCTGTTGTGCCGTAGACGACCGTTCAGGTTCGCCAACACAGCATTTGAGTAACTAGATATGTGTGTTAGCGCAAGTTACGACCTCGAAAGGGACGGGGATATTTACACTTTACTGAGAATAACACCTCTGTTAACGAACGTGTGAGTACAAGTATCAAGCACGTGTGTGGATGGATGGCTTACGGAATTAAATGAAGGAGATTTGTGGGCATAGTCAAGAAGAGGATGAGCTCCAGACAAGCAGTAACTACTGTTGCCGTGCCCGTCTCGACGACGTGAACAATGAGCGAGGTGACCAGTGATAATGTGTTTTCAGAGAATGACTTGGTTCGAACACGTAAGAGCTGTGGAACAACCGGCAGTCAGCACCCAGCGTTGGCACCCGAAAAGAATGTCACAACGTACAATTATAATCATGGCCACCGCAATGATGAGATCGCAAGCGAAGCTTCCAGCAAGCCATACGATAACGCCGCTGTTGAACTTGGCAATCTGCGAGATGTCGGTGACGAAGAAATACTGGGAAGGCGCGTTAGATGCGGAGGGTGTCAAGATGCCTGATGGCAACTTACGCGAATGCCGTTGACGATGGCGCTCAGGCCTTGCATAAGTGACACCTGTTCATTAGGATTAATTAGTCCGCACTCGGGCCGACAGAAGGGCCACCACTTACCAAAGAGATTATCACGGAAACCCATGCTGCAGGTTTGAAATATTTCCTGAACATCCAGATTCTCCTATTTCTTTATTTAGCGACAATCGATTGGAGTCTGTTGAAAGAGGCCTACCAGGCAAAAAATAGTTGAGCGATGATTGACACTGTACCATCAAGTCAGCGGTGATGTTTCAGAAGGAATGATCATCTTACCCAACCCGTCAACGATCGGAATCGTGCAGCTCGACCAAGTGAAGCCTAATAGTACCTGCGGATTTCCCCAACCTGCTACAAGCACCTGCCACGCATAATCGGTGAAGAAAAACGTTTGAGCCGTGTCGATGACCAATAGGCTGTATACTGGAGAATGATATTGAGCTGTGATCGAAAATCGCGAAGCAAGAAGCTCTTACCAAGCAGCTTGAGTGGCCATCGATCTTTTGGAAAGGAAATTTGGTATATATCTGATGACAGAAGGATCAACAACGCAGTTTATAGCAGTTCAAGACGTCAAACTCACATATCTGAGTCACTAAAATACCGAATAAACACCAATTCAACACAGAACTGAGGAACTAGAGCGGGTGTTCAGGTTTCGATGACGGACATACACGGTGTGTGACTCACAATGGGACCGGTGCTGTGAAAAGAAGTCAGCGTGTTCATTATATGAACGATTAAAACCATGAGGCTTACAGAAGGACGAATTGAGACGGAGCAAATTGTTGCGACATGTTTCAATCGTCGACAAGTAAGGGGTTGTCGAAAGTCGGTCTACAGCAACTCTCCATTCTGCCGTTATTTAACTGGAAGAGTACAGTGCAGCTGTGAGCCAGCAGAAATCGTGATCTAGGACAAATTTGGATGTTACCTTAATTACCTAAGTGGGACATAATCGCTTGACGATCGTGGAAGGTTTAGTTCAGATCCCATGTCGTCTTATGCTAGCCTGGGACGGCTTGGTGCTCATTGGCATCACTATGTTGTTTTCTATTCTTCGTCATGAGGTGTAGATCGTGCTCGGCGTCCGCCGAAGCTCCTCTTCACCGTTCAGTAAATACTTCCGTGCGCCAACAGCACATGTCGGCAAAACATATGCTTTCTCGGTCCGGTCACGCTCACGTAACACAGCTTCTGCCCATCGCCGGTGGAGATGCCCTCCATCGGATTCTTTCAATTTTCCTCGCTTCCATGCATATGAACTTCAATTCGGAACGCCTCATAGTATATTCCACTGAACTGTCCCTTTTTCTCTCGTCATTATTGCAGAAAGATCACACTCTCATGTTCTGTATGTTAAACTATTATGAAATGAGTGCCCAGAAGTAATCTATAGCAGATAAGCGGCTTTATAATGTTTTAATCAAACATTCATATCGGGAATGCTAGGGTTGGAGGGGGTCGCTAGCCAAGGTAAGCAGTGAATTGTCTAGGAACATGCTTCCGTTTGTATCTGGCAGCAGATCTTTGACCTGCCAAAAACTTCGCTTGTACGCCCAGATCTACTTTTAGCATCTTTGGTTGGCTTACCGCTTCCATGCGTCTGCCAAAATCGCATCAAACTGTCACGTCCTTTCCCATTATGGAACAAATGTCGTAATGCTTTATGCCCTTCTAGTCTCCTCCGGTTAAAATTCCTTTGCATGGGATTCCCAAGCCTCGATGCACACACTAAAGTGTGCTATGGATACGGCTCCCAGTCTAAAGCACCTACATTCAAATGTTATGAACACTCTAACGTTGACGCAAATATTCAACCAACATTCATTACCGCACACCATTTGAAACAGATCTTGTGACGGCATAAATGGGGGCGGTTCCTGTCAATCAATGCATCAATTCAGTTGGCACAGATCTGGTGCTATCTGGCGCCATTTCAGTAACAGGGTCGCCTCGACATAGATTGCACGAATCTGGCGCTCCTTTTGAGTATGCCAAAAGAAGGGAAATCATCCATTGAACACAAAACCGATGCACAAAGAACGAATACAAAGAGTTGCCCTACCAAAACTCAACAACGACGATCATCCATAATATAATTCAGAATCACCAAAGGTGGAATCCACACGAAATGACATTCAGAAGCACCTTCATTATCGTCATCCTCCGCACACCTCCGCACAATTTCAGAACTTAATGAACGAGCGTTACGAGAGATCGGACCAAGAAGATGCCTATCCGAGGTTAATGTCAGGGTAATACCGTCGTTCCAGAAACCGGCGGCTTTCCATCTGTTCTCCTTACCAGCCAGAGTGGTGTGGTTCTTTGCGCCACAAATTGCCGCAGAGACGATTAGTAGCTAGCATCGAAGACCGTTTACGGATTTATGTCGAAACTTCGAATGGCTCTCGCCACAGAAGGCCTATTTCCCCGCAGCCGAAAGACAGAGAAGAAGAAGAAGCGGTAAGCAGTTCGATTGCTCAACGTTCAACGACGATTCTCCAGAGGATGCACTGCACGCGTCTGATCCGCATACGCGGAAATCGCGTATCGCGACTCTTTGTCATTCCCATTCGAAGCGTGTGCTTTATCGTTGTCCCTGTAGCACCCTTGGCACACCCTGGACGACCTATATCACTTACTGCATCTGAGACTTAGCGCAAAATGCCTTTCTGATAGTTACGAGGGGACTTTTTGCGGGTTCAAGGCGCTTAGAGTCAAAGCTGGAACCAATTAGAGATTAGTGTGCTATTAGCGTAGGCACGAACCGTTGGCAACGATCGAATGTGGCGCTATTCGTTGATTTGTTTGGGAGTGGAGCCCATTTGCGTGCAATGAAGTGCCGCAGCAGGAAATGAGTGATTAACGTTTTCCCCGCGGGCCTTCTTGCCCATCATGTTCTACTGCTTCACCATTGCTTTCTTTTGCTCGTCCTTTGGATTGTTGTTACCCGTCTCTTGCACACTTTAAGACTCGACAATTGTCTTATCCCACGAAGGCCGCCGCGAATATATCCAGCGCCCATGTGGGATACTTCTATTTTCGACTGCCTTCAAAAACTCCTTTGGACATTAGGCTCCAATGAGCTGTATCAGAGGCGCGTTGTAACAACTGATGCATAATCATTGGCAGCAACTGCCTGAAAACCCGGTTACCGGCACTTGAAGCTGTGACAAGGCCGTTGTCCTTCCGTTGGAGCTCACAGTCCAAGTATTACAGCCCTGCATCTTTCTGGGGAAATTTTTACTGTATGTATATGAGTTACCCAAGCGGGGAAGAAAATCACGACATACCAAAAAAAAACTCACGACATATAGGATCACGACATACGGAGAAAAAAAACAAGGATGCCATCTTCATTCCGCTTTCGTCGTATAGCCTTGACGTTGCCCTCATCCCGAGTCGGAAGAAAGTGCTATTTTTCTCACCTTTTGACGTTTGGCCTGGAAAGTTAACAAATCCGTTAGCTTCTGGGGGACCTGTCCTTTTAGCGGAGTAAAACTGATTGCGTTTACGTTCGAAAACCAAAAGGGTCTGCAGCAGTGTATTTCTTGTTAAAAACAACCTTTGGCGTTTGGGCTAGAAGGCAAGTATGTGAATACTGAAATTTCACCGACGTATCAGCGGAATTAGCACTAGAAGTTCTCTTCGGTCGGCGTTTTCGATCCGAAAACATTAGTACTCGAGTTGAAAACAAATGTCGTTAGTGATTCGGATTCGGCACGATTAAGGTGTGGTGTGTGAAGGCCTCAGTCAGTTATCTGTATTGATAACGTTATCGTTATCGTTATCAGGTGCCCTTCCTATCACCGCTTTAATTCACGGCAGGAGTACAGCCTTTGGATAGCCCCCTTTGCGATTTTGGGAGTTGTATGAACCTGTCAAGTAGATTTGGCTTTGTCAGGGAAGGCCTTATCTCCGGTTTCATAGGCTTGGGGGGCACAGTCCATAGTTCGCGGGTTTTGATATGAGTTTGGCGTGGTGGGTTAACGTGCATCGTGTTCGACAGCGTGGTGTATGCTCCATGGAGCATGGATAACAACAAGTATCCTTCATCGAGGTTCGAGTTGTCGCGTGGTATAAACTATATGCACAATTAGACCTTTCATACTTCTTAAAAGCTTACATATATACACGATTAGAACGATATATATGTATATGATATGTATAGTATCGTTATCAACGCAACGCACTAGACTATTGTCCCTTACACAAAAAAACACAGGTATATGACAATATGTAACATTAACCACTCCACTCCAACTTCTAGCCTTCCTCCTAACTCTATACAAGAGGATAAGCAAACAAAAAAGAACTAAATGTGTACTAAAACGAGCATAATGAACCGAGGTATCTGCACAAACAAGTGAGAGAGATATAGTAAGGTAAGGATACGCGATAGTATACGATAGGATAGCATAGACTAGAGTAAAAAGAGTAAACGATAATACGAGGAATTTTCAATAAGGAATTAAGAAAAAGTGAATATAAACCAGAAAAAAAGACAATAAACAAGAGGAAATACGTACAGAGCAGTGGAAGAGAATATATACAGTCCAGCGCAAGAAGCGAACGCAAATAGGAAGCAGCAGCACAGAACAATAAAAGAAAAGTATTAAACAGACAGTATGAGGGGGGATTAGCCAAGCAAGGACAGAGCTTCGATATATACAACATGAATCAGCAAACAACGGGCGAAGCGGGGTGTGCGAATGATAACACGAAGAGACAGTGTGAGAAGACGAGCCAAGGGCGAAGATAAAAGACGCTTTAGTCGCGGGTTGAAGCGTCAACAACAGGCCACACAGCGGGCGCATTCGACGGCGAACCCGCCGCATCCTTGACATTCTTCTCAGTACGGTGTATTGCAACCGATTCCGGCTGGTGCTGTTGCTGTTGATGATGATGTGACTGTTCCTTTCCTTCTTGCGCATGATGATGTTCTTGTCCTTGTTGTCCTTGTTGACCCTGGCCTTGAGCGGCGCCCTGACTTTGATTCTGATCCTGTCCCGTCACTTGTTGCATCTGCGTCTGCTGCTGCTGCTGTTGTTGTTGGTGAGAAGACGCGCCACCAAGCACACCTCTGACATCATCCAACGCCCTCCTCACACTCCCCATCAGCCTTTCCGTCCTCTCCACCATCTCCTCATAGCCCCTCTTATGCTGTTCCAAATCGAAGTACTGCCTCTCCAACTCGATCAACGTTGAAACTCCCAACACGGCAGCTCCACCAGGTCCAATCGCACCGCCAGGCAGACCTCCAACACTCATGCTACCAAGACCAAGTGGTAAAACCCCAGTCTGATCAGCACCAGGGTAAAACACCCCTTGCCCACCCTGCAGCTGACCGGGGATGAGATAATTCCCAGCAGCAGCCGACCCAGGATGAGCACCATGCCCCAAAGGCGAATGTGTCCTGCTCGGCGCGTTCGATCCAGAGCGGACATAGCTCCCTTGCATACCGACACCCATAGGTACACCGGTACCTCCGATTCCACCTGGGATAGCACTCAAGAATCCTGCTAAATTCATCGCACCAGCCGCGGCACCGTTCAACGCTGCCAGGGGAGGCAAAAACTCTCCGCCAGGGTGGGGACCAACATACGGACTATGATGGGGATGTAAACCGGGTGACCCTCCATGTGCGCCAAATGGAATGCCAGCAGCGTTTGCAGCGGCCAAAGCCCCCGCTGCGCGTTGTAGATTCGCAAAAAGTTCTCCCCGGGGTGTGCCTGATCTCTGGGGCGACACACTTCGAGTAATTCCTTCTACCCAGGCATTAGGATTCACATTCCCCGCAACAGCACCACCCAAAACGTTTGCAGCGCTTCTTCTGCTTCTGAGACCTCGGCCAGTCCCACTCGCGTCGCTTTCTTCTACACCGTCCATGTAAATATCTTCATCGTCTTTGTCGGCATCTGCACCAATACGGGTACTCTGCCTTGATCGACGAGGACGTTTTCGTCTAGGTTGTTGCGCCACATCTGCATCGTTATCGCTCTGGTCCACACCCGAAGCTCCGCTGGTACCAGCAGCAGCGGACATTCTAACAGCCATCAACGTTTCGGCCGCAGCCTGGTCCGTCATCTTCGATGAACTCCCAGGACTGGCATTTGGCGAACCAGAGGCGGCAGCGGCAGCAACAGCAGAAGGGACTCTCTTCCTTCTCTTGATAACCGACTTTTTCATCGAATTCGGACGGTGGGTTCCATGGAGTTTGAAATACAATCCGCAGGCGTTACAGATATTGTTCCCCACATCGTCTCTACGCCATAAAGGAGTCGTGCTCGTTCCACAGTTGGCACAGCTCAATGCACCTACGGCTGCGCGGGCTTTACGACCACCACCTCCACCTGAAGGGGTATTGGTGGCGCCACTTGAAGCGGGATTAGCACCACCACCGGCGAGACTGGCGACACTAGCGTCGCTGTCGTTGGCCGCAGTAGGTGACGAGCGGTCGATCAACTGTACGTGGGAGGGTGAGCCAGGAGTAGGTCCACCAGCGCCAGTAGTAGCAGCACCAGCAGTATTCGTCGTTGATCCAGATCCAGGAGCAGGACCATCAACGTCCATTCTAGACGCAGCGAGCGCATTATTGTATGCGGGACAGCCGGAACAGGCAGATGTCCCGCCTGTACCGTCGCATCTCCCATCGCCAGGACATGTTCCACCAGCTGCGGTAGCGTGTGCAGCAGTAACAGCTAGAGGGGAAGATTTATTTGCCGAGGATGACGTAGCGCCAGTTTTATGTTGTGGTTGGTTGTCTTTACCGCTCACGGATGGGGCAGCAAAAGGCGAGAGATTAGTTGTAGAAGGAGCCGGAGGTGGAGTACGGCCTAAAGATGGGGGCCGAGGCATGTTTCGCGATTTTTGATAAAGGCCTATAGAGACGTTGGTAGAAGAATGCAAGTCAGTAGATGATCAAAAAACGAGCGTGTGACCGAAAAGCCGAAATGGGGAAAAGATTTTTAAAGGGATATCAAGAACGGTTCAGAAGGATAAGGGGACAAAGCGTTAGACAGCACGGCCAGATGTAGAAAAGGGACGTAGAAACGAGGCTAGCGTGCGTCGTGGCGCTGCATGCAATATCGCAAACATCGCGTTGCAGATGGCCGTGTTGGTTAAAGTGGGCAGCAAGTCATCGCATATCGAGCATATGGAAGAGGGGAGGCAAAAGGACCCCGTAATACCCCGTCCTTACTCGTTGACTATACTGGTGAGAGTGGCTGCAGAGGCTCTTTGCGACGTAGTGTCCGCGGATCAAAGATAACAAAGATGAAGAGATGGATGAAACGATGAAGGGAGATGAAAAGATAAGGCAAAAACGCGCGTCATCGAAGTAGTTGATCGGCGTGTCATGGATGAAACTCATAAACTGAATGTCGGTAGAATTAGAGTTGCGCCCAATAACAAGCCCAATGCATGTTAACGCACATTGAAATGCATGTAGAGCATGTGTAATCATCAGTTATTTCATCAGTCATCGCATACACATGCACGCACACGGGTAGAATAGAGTGCGTGTACGGACATACCCCCGAAGACAGCGTAAGTAAAAAAAGACAGAAAGAAAGAAAGCTATGCCGTTTAGGCTGTTGCAGCAACAGAAAAGCTGTAGCTTGGGCGCGCTCATATAGCACAGATTACGGACACGTGTAATCCCACTATCCACTTTATCCATATCTGGATAAAACGCCACGTTGCAACGACAGGTTATGTTTAGAGACAGAAGACAAGGCCTTTCGAGCCTCGAGTTTTGCCATCAGGAGTGATGCAGAGATGACACTCTCGAAGCGCCCCAAGTGCAGAAATAGAGAAATGAAACGGAGGGCAAGAAAACGGAAATAGAAAGGGAAAGGAACAGTTGAGGCCAGAAAAAAGCTCGACTCACCGCAAGCATTACATATCGTATTGCCCTCGTTGTCTCTCCTCCACAGAGGAGTTGAGGTAGTTTTGCAGTTGGAGCATTCCGTGATGCGAGGAGTTTGAGGTGTCCCGTTTGCGGTGTTGGCTGCATTGCCGTTGGTTGTAGCAGTGCTGGCAGCAGAGAGACTCTTGGCAGAGTCGTCAGTGTTTGTAGCGTCCTTGATGCCTGTGCGACAAAAGATGAGCACGAGTCAACCAACAGTCAGCCAAGAGCCATGAAAAAGACCCATACGAGAAAGCGAACAAGGAGAGAACCGAGAAAGGGTAATTGAGTAACAAATGCGTAATAATCAGGTCAAACAAAGCGCGTTACGAGAAAAAGAAAGATAAAAGATTTGAAAAACCAAAGTGAGAGTAAAAAACGCGAGATTAGACAACAAGCCGTAGATGAAACCCACACCTACCTGAACGCGCTTCACCATCATCCGTCGCGTCTGTCCCGTTCGTCTGCGATACTACAGCCTGAACAGCTTGTGCAGCGGGCACAGAGATACTTGGCGGCGCGGGATTGGCAAACTTGTGGTCGTTCAGCCTTGCACTGACGACCATGGGATTGTGTGGGCTATGTACAGGTGCCATAGCCATAGTGGGAGACTGTTCAACCACGACAGGCGACATTTTTTTGGTGAGGGGTGATATTAGAGGGTGTGGAAGAGAAACTAGGTGACACGTATAGTGTAGAGAAAGATATTATTCGGAGAGCGTGTGCGAGAGGGCTTCGAGAGCAAGAGATACGCGAGACGAGGATTGAAAGATTAGGGGAGATGTAGAGAGGATGGCGAGCGGGGGTGGAGATAGCGCAGAACAAGGCGATATCCGGCTCTGGTTTGTAGATGAGATTGGGCGAGACCGACAACGACGGGACTTGGATCTATAGAGTAATAAAGGTCTGCGGAGGAGAATGCCAAACAAGCCGAAACCTCGGCGCAGATAACGCCACGCCGTCCAATCAGGAATCAGATATTACCCACATCTTATCTACCCTTACCACCACCCTTACCTTATCACCCTTACTTTTGCCACATATCATTTCGCTATTGGTCCCTCCCTGCCGGATCTTTCCACTCTTTCCCCTATTTTTACTCGCAAATCCCACCACCGCCACCTCTCGGTCTCAACTTTCCGCTCTCTTCGCTGCATACACGCCCGTATACCTAACCATTTCTCACTACAAGCTCAGTATCTTCACAGCAATAAAAACATGGTTATCTCCAGACGGCCTCTATTACGTGGCACTGAACTATCGGCACCAATTCTCCCATCAGTTTACGTACGTGCGAAAGTTCGGGCTGTCAAACATCGTCAGTAGTTACTCTGATTTGTGATAGATGAAACAAGTCGCAATGTATCGCTATCATTGTATCGCTCTCGCTGTGTTGTTATCGACAGCGGAATGGACATATATCAGATACTGAGATGAAACTGATATGATTATACCTCAGATCCAAAGGTACCCAATACGTGAGTACGCACCACACAAACGTAAGTCCAGTGAAACACAAGTGTTTATCTTCTCACCGCCTTCAAGATGATGGAAACGTGTGCAAATTTTTTTCCTCCGGTAACAACCGTTCCCAACCCGCAGGAAACCAGACAGCCAAGAACTCTGAGCTCAGGGTAAGTGAGCACCCGACAGAAGGGGCGGGTAGCATAAGCGAGTACTACGTAAGTGCGTATTACTCAAGTTCTTACCGCGAGGCGGGCAGGCGACATGCGTACGTATCACCCCGGCAAGGCGCATCACAAAAAAACTATTACATAACAGATGCCGGTGACATGAGAAATATCTGTATCTTATCGTCGTTAGGACTGTATCTATTGGGGTTAGTATCAACGATGCCCCAGGAACATAGGAGACAATTGTTTTGTGAATTTTCAACTGTGCGCACAAATGGCACCGAATTCCAATTTGTGCTGTCGGCGTTAAATTAGGCAACAGATACCTAGTTCTGGATTCTCAATTTGAAGCATACAACATAGCATCGATGTTCTTCTGACTGCATATGACATACGATAGCTCATGCAATGGGTACTCGAACAGGTGAGGATTAAAAGGCTTGATTTCCTAGCTTTGTTTTACGCTTCACTCGTCGAAGACGGCTTAACCCTCTTTTTCGCTACGGTGTTTTCCCTGTTAAACCCACCACCATCAGCCATCGCTGTTTTGTTCACAGATAAGAAGGACATGCTCACCTAAACCCATTCTTGAACCTCCTCGAGACCGTCTTGAGATACCGCATGCGGCCTGTCCCAGTCGTCTTTCTGCGTTTAGCTTTTTGGCCCCATTCGTAGGAGCGTAGTTTAGCCGAGGGGTATCCGCACTGTGCGCAGGCTGTATTTACCAAAAGCGTCAATGCACGATTAGAAAGAAGAATGTTATACGCACTCTTGTGTTGACGATGAAAAGCTCGATGTCCACACCGCTTGCAGAGCGTGTGCGATTTCGTGTGTCGCTTACTGTAAAAATAAAATTTGCCCGTAATCGCTTTCACAGAACAGAATGGCGTACCCGAATGACGAGGTACCCTTTGTCTATCAAAATAAAACAGAAACTCGTTAGCGTCAAATCCAAGACGGAGAAGCGTCATCCAAGTCCATCCATCCGCATCCACCCTCCCATCTCATTCTATTCCTCTACACCCAACGACAAGGACTTTCACGATACGCATAGATCGTGAAACCAAGCTAGAGAGAGGTACTCACCATCTCGTCGTGCTAACGTTTTGTTCTTGCCGGTGTGTAGTGCAGTCCACGCGTTTTGGGAAAGCGTGGGAGGATTGGGGTCCGTGGGAAATGTGGAAGCAGATGCCGAGGGTGCCGAGTTGGTTATCTTATCCACGACTCGGAGGCTCTCGAAGGCCTCACTATCAAAACGGAGTAAGTATGTCCTCCGGCGATTGGTATAGATAACTTGAGCTTGAGCAGTAATCATAAACAGTGCGTGCCATGCTTTATCGAGCTGACCTGCAGTGGACGTTTCATTCTCCGTCTCAGACTCTCACATGTCAGAATGGCAGCACAATAGGACGTAGAACGCTCCTCTCACACTGGACGAGTCTTATTTAGTATGCCCATTCGAAAGGTTCAGTTTGTGCTGCATGCATGCCTTTTGTGTTCTACTCATTGACCAACCCATTATATGACTTTCGACCGATACCCACACTCCCCGGTCCCAATATCACAATACCAACCTCCTCGTAACAAAACAACTACCCACTAGGGTTTGCGTTTTGCTTCGTGTTTAGTGTCCCACAGTAATAGCGTGCGATGGAGTGTGTTTTGATCTTCCTATGACACGACTGTCCTTATCGCATCATCCCCAGCGACTCCGAGTCCCATTGACCATTGTCCCCGAAGCGGAACTTCAAAGAACAACACTGGAGAGATCCATAATAACAATACTCCATCCGGCGATCAAATCGCCGAGTCGCTCAGTACGGCACGCTAGGCACCAAATAAACCTTTCTTTGCCCGATATCGAAACAAAGGATGTGATTATTGTGTTTCCTGGCATGGGAGATTCTGCCCTATAGCTATTCCTTTTTGTGCGACCCAAGCGATACCAGAAAAGAACCCAAACCTGGCGGGCGGCAAGTCGCAACTCACAACTGCGGCGTGCACAGCCTGGACCCCTATTACAAAGGCACAGAATGTCAGATTAAGAGGTGAAGCAATGGTTACCGACACTTGAGACTGATAGTCTTGTCACCGAGTGTTCCTGCGGACAACTCACGGGCCTTGACGACCTAGTCCGGTGTTGTGAAGAAAGTAAGGTCATATGACAAACCCTTTTATCCACTTGGATTAAAATGGAATAGACCTTGCGCTAACGGTAAGAGACGGTAAGAGATGAGAGATGAAAACCGTGCTATGCTCCGAAGACTCGCTTAGTGATACTTCTTCTCCAAGCAATATGGATCGCAAATGAGAGATTCACTTGATAACTACTATGACAATCTCATGACGATAGTACCTTAGTTACCCCTGATATAAGTACTATTCAAATTACCATGGATCTACCTCCACCTACACGTGTATTCCATTATTGATGTGATGGCACCGAAAGTATGACAGAAAATGTATGTGGGTCAAGAATTCTCACTGGCGTGGGTTTCTCTGAACTTGTTATGTTCGTGCCTTTTTTCGCCGACTTGGCAATCTAGCAAAATTGACAACAAATGTCGTCAAGAACCAACTCCGCTCAATGCGACGCGTGACCTGAGCGGGTTTGACCAGATATATCCCTGGCTTTATATTCACCTCGGTTAGTATCTTTCTGGTTCTGCCCCGCGGGACCGTGTGCGCTGTCCGCTAACTCCAGCTGGTACGTCACAATACTGTGATCCTCGTGGTCTTGCTGTGGTCTTGCTGTGATCGTTGTTCCGGAAGCGCACAGATCCTTGTACTTGTTATTGATCTAGAGCGTGCTGTACTTGAGATGATCATGATCAACTTTCCTTATCCGTAGCGTTGATCAAACTCACGGCAATGGCATGGAATAAGCTCCCGCAGAATTGGAATAGAGTCCTCGGGAGATATCATTGTGTCTGTCATGCACACTCCCGCATATTTACATTGGATCACTGCGACCGCACCAGACCACACATGTGTGAGAATCCTTATCATACATGTATGTGGGGTGAAACCATGAATCACTTATTGTTAGATACGAAAGGAGTTAAGCGGCTGAGTACGAATGATTATTGAGGTCAAGCCGGACGAATGAGGGCGAGAGACTGCCCGTGCCGTAGCATCGTGTTTTGCTAAGTCATCTGTTTACGACTATTTATCCGCTTCTAGTCATGGCCATAGGGTTGCCGGCGTACTGCCTCCAACACTTATGAAGGATTAGCGCTATTAGCAATGATCACTTCATAGCGCAGCACACCTGTAATGTTCATTTGACACTCTCGGTCCGAGGCGCAACTCCTCCATAAACGGTATGAGATCAAAGTCCTCCCTGCTCCTGGCATGTCAAGTGAAGCCCCACTGTTCTTTTTCAATGCACGGGGAAAACCTGCCGCAAATGTACGCCGCTGATCAGTGTTTCGTTGGGGGACGCTATGCATCAGGTATTTTACGTGGCGGCGGCGACACAGCTGGAACATGTCAGTGGCACTTTGATCGAGAAGACGTTTGGAAGTCGTTGAACGGCATCTTACACACACATAATGTCAATGCTTGCTTCTCGGAGGTTTGGTGGGAAATTGGGCGGCTTCTTGGAGAGAACCAGATCGAGGCGCGCTGTGAGATGCTGGGCGAATAAGAAACCATCGCCCGCCTAGCTCAATCGGATAGAGCGTCAGACTCTTAAGGTTAGGCAATCTGAAGGCTGCGAGTTCGACCCTCGCGGTGGGCTAAAGGTTAATTTTTTTCTCACGTTTCCTTTTCTCTCATGTCGTGTCCATTCTGTCCTTCCCGACGGTCTCGCTAGTTGCATAACATGTTCTTCTAGCGCGGTTTCATCTGTCTTCTTTGCATTTTCTGTCCCTGTCATGATCCCAATCCTTAAAACCATGATCAAGTCCGGCGAATGGATAAGTAGGGGCAAGTCTTCTTGAAGTCGTGTCCCGAACATGATTTCATGTTCTGTTTGATTGGTGGAATTACGCCGGCGATTATTTTAATACCAGACCAGATCCTTTAACAAGTAGAAGGCAACGAACATATCAGGCTTCTGTCAAGCAGCTCAAAATGACTACCGATTACGGACAATCCATTGTGCGACCCTGAAAAAAACGCCGAGCGTCGTGGGTATTTTTGTCATCAGACAGGTTCTAAGCCAGAAGCAGATACTTACACATTGCCTTTCTCCAAATCTAGACGACACTTATAGCCTCCCTTGAAACTCGGATTTGCCGGATTAAATCAGAAATGGGACAATGTCAAAGGCGGCACATGACGGCATACACCAGTCTGCCATAAAATCATACAAGCACACATCCCACAATGTTTGTACTTCCCCAAGGGCCTCAGTACCCCTCCTATCAATTAGGTGCGATGAAGCCGCTATGCACATATAAATCCATAAACTGAAACTGCACTAATTTCCCAGAGTCGGCGCGCGCCTCTCTTCCACTCTTTGGCCGATATCCTGTATTAAGACCCTCCCACCTTCTTTCTTCGCAAATCCTCCGACTATATCATGGCATCACCAGCAGGTACAATTGCCCCCCTCTTGTAAGTGAATCGGTCACTAGGTCCATCCGGCAGGAGCTGAATTGAACTCTCCCTCTCCAGTGCAGGGCCTGCCGTGAGTTATTGTGCTATGCTTATCCATTTCCGATCTAAACTCGACATTCTCAGTTTGTTGCGTCAATATTGAACTGGGGCCTCCTAGGCGTGCTATGTCTTCAGATCTGTATGTGCTTTGTTCTATGTTTCGGATCTTCTGGAAGCTCATTTGTCTGCCTCAGACGCATTCAGCACATCATTCCCAAATGAAAGACTCGGGATCCGAATTTTCGGTTCGCTTTGTTCATTCATCTGTTGCGGCTACCTTTCTGATCAATGCACATCAGTGTATACTCTACTCGTCCTTGAGCTATGTCAAACTATTTTCTCGACAATTTGGGCATGGGATGTATTAGTAGGGGGGTGGGGAGATCCAGAGGCCATTACGCACCTTAGCTGGTCAGCCATTACGATCCCCGTCACAGAGGGCATAGGTATGGGTCTTTTCGGCGCGGGGCAATGAACCGGCTTTGACGACTGAGAATACTAGTGTCAATCATTGTTCAAACATTCTTCGCGTGGTTAGTGGGCGTCTAGAACCAGGATCACACACACATCGCTGATTCCCATAAAGGAGAATATTCGTTCTGAGGCGCAGGAACTGGTTGTTTGGAGGCGTCGCCGTCCTGATAGTCTTAGTACGTCATATCATGATTCTAAATCATCAAATCTAACCTTAACTTTAGATTGCCTTTATGCAAGGCCTCAGTGCTATCGTCAACGGAATTCGAGTAAGCGTCCACTCAATCAAACTTATCGCTTCAATCCCTAACAATTCTATAGTTTGCTTTATCTTTGTCTGTTCCTGAACTCAAAGGGTACAGAATAGGCGTCTCAGTATGTGTTGCCCTCTGCGATGACTGCGTTTTTGGACTCACGAGGTATTCAGATATGGCTGGCCGGCTCCCTGGGGGTCGACTTCCTTATCGCCGCCAGCATGGTTACAATTGTGAGAGGACTATCTCTTAGACTCATTTGCCTTCGATGTTGACGTAATCAACAGCTTGTCCAAGCCAAAACCAACTCTGCCTTCAAGAAAACCGAAACGCTCATTACCAAACTCATTGTTCACACAGTCGAAACTGGTGTAATCACTGTGATTACAGCAACCGTTGACCTTGCGCTATATCTCAAATTTCCGAATAATTTCATGCACATTGTCCCGTAAGTCCCAAGTGACAATGCGTGGTATTTGCCTCCTGATTAATTATGTAAATCGCAGAGCCCTCATTCTTGGAAAATTGTACGTACTTATTGCGCCCGCATTTAATGTTGCTGACAACATGACAGGTATTCCAACATTGCCTTAGCTAATCTTAATGGACGCCTTCGTCACCGTGCTTGGGGATCCGACCAGACTGCTGGCAGTGGAACACAACACAGGGAAATCGACAACCGTCATTTTTCGATGCCACGAGTTGATAAAACCATTATCAACATTCAGACAAGTATAACAGAAGAAAGGGACGGTGATTCGGTGGGTTTCACAACCGTAATACACCATTTGCCTGTGCTAATTTCCCCTCGCAGTTCAAAGCCTCGCCAAGTCCCGAAGTCTGATATAACCATATCTATACTTTATTACTTTGTTCAGATACATCACCTACTTTACTTACGACACGCCAACGGTGACGTTGTAGAGGTTATTCATTCTTTTCATCTTCTTGTTGGCTAGAAGGCATTTTACGTTGCAGCATAATTGTACTATTCTGTTTCTAGCAGTGATCCCAAATACACAACGTCATTATACAACGTCATATATCACTAAGGAACCCACAGGTCGTTTAATGGTACATCCAACGCTTTGGCTAGACCCAGGGCTACGTTGTATGAAATTCCGCGTTTAAACATAGGCGGACCTTCCCACTGGTCAGGAAGTGAGGTCCGGTGGAGTAACCATATAGACGAGGGTTCTCCGATCTATCATCGGAATTAGCTGAATCGTTAGCGCACTCGTCGGAAATGACACTTACTGTCGTGTACACTCTCACCCTTGACATCTCTTAATCTGTATATCCAGACATTAGACATTTCATCTATCGACAACGGAATTTCATCGTGATATAAATATCGTTTTCTTCTAGCGGCGCTCCTAGACGGAAGTCAAGGAAAACGGCGTCCGGACGTCGGTTCAAGAAGGTGTTCAGGTACCCAGTTTTTTCCCGCCGTCTCTTCCGGTTCTTCTCGTCCAAACCTCGTCGAACCATCCATACTTATATTCGATTTGGCGGCATTTGTTGATGTAATGAGAGGTGTCGAGCTGTCGATTGAGGGCTTCATGTCCTCCCAACGGATTTGCGATAAATGTCTTCATTGTTGAAGTCAAGCCACCTGCTGAATTTATTCGCAACTCCAAGAGACAGGAGGCCGATAGCCAAATGGGTCAGCGTGTCCTGGACGTGGCTGCTGATCTACAGATTGTTAACGCAAAGGTAAGAGTGACTAGACTCTAGAGTCGCGTAGACTCGCTACAGCCATTTCCCGGTCTTATTGTGAATGGGAATACTCACCACACCATCCTTGCCTGCTGAAATGGGCCATGGCAATCTCGTTGTAACTTGCACGAACTGGCCCAAAGCAGGATGAGTGAGTGTTAAATTTTATGCGCACAAGATCCGCTTAGTCAGCGGCAATTTCTTGCACAAGTCGCTACTAGCCTGCTGCTTCTCTCAAATCTCGACTCAGATATGTCTTTCAGGTGCAAACTTTACCCAGCCCTTCGGCTGCTACTGGCACTACACTCTTACCCCCTGGAACGGCGCTTGCGGTTCTAACAAGGGTGCTAAACAAAACCCTGCAAGTCTGTTCTACACTGGATTTACTGTGGGTTATCACACGTCCATCCGTTCGTGGTACTGATCCTGTTGAAAGGAACCACTTTGCGCGGTGACGCTGTAACCCCGCAGGACGGTACTCTAGTACATCATGAAGACAGTCAGCCGTATCCTCACGACTTGCTGCGCATCGTACACTCATCTGCGAAGCTCGAATGCTTCCATCGATCCCATGGACCATTACGAGCATGCTGGGGGCTTGAGCGTGCTCAAGATGGTTTAAACACACCCTCAAGCGCGTCATGCGTTTGCTCAGCCCTTCAAAGGATCTTTACGACCTTCTCCACCTTTGAATGCTCGTCGGAATCCCACCTCATCGCCAACATCAGTAACTGTTTCAAGTACATCGCCGCGGCTCGCGACGTTGATCCTTCATCTATATCTCTTCCTCCATCTCCTCATGTACCAATTGCCAACAGGCTCGGGGCGTCTCAAACAACACAAGCTCCCCCACAACTTCGATTCAGCATGCCAGAATTCCCGAAGAAGCACGGGATGCCTTTGGAGGTAGCTTGCCACAGCCATAGTCCAGCCGCCGTCGCACATGCTGTACGTCACTTCCGCCAGACGACAGAAAAACCTAGTATGCGAAAGCTCAACTTTGCTGCCGCCAGAAAGGAGAACCACTAATGCCGTTGATGGAAACGTATGATCAGGGTTTCTCCCATTCCGACCATCTGGAGATATATTTCTCCTTGTTCAAGTGCTCAAAGATCGTGGCCTTGAAAAGGACAATCCAAACCCGGATTGTCAAAGGCAACTATCGACTTCCTTCGGGAATCGGAAGTTTACCACTCTCTGCGCCTACCCGTGGCAATGCCGCTCAAGCCGCACGTATCTTCGCTCAGCTCGAAATCAGGGGAGACAACATGCCAACGTCGATGGATTATAAATCCTTGGTCCTAGCGTATACGAACACAGGCGAAATCAAAGGCACAGAGCATGGCTTCGCGGATTATCACGAGATCTGCGTGAGCCGCTCAAAGAGGCCTCCTGGGCGTGGACTACACGACTTACGACAAGAGACGCGTGTTGATGGTTTGGAATCGAAGGATCGACAGTCATTTATGCCTGAGAGAGATTGAGCTGGTTGAAGTCATGATTAGTTCTTCCTCTAGGGGCTCTTGGTCATCATCGGCGATGTACGTTTCTCAGCCAGCCTCGTCAACGTTGCGCTATCAGTGGTGCATGTGCGAGGGTGGGTGATGGATGTCCAGAGTGCGGAACTGCTCCGTCAGAGAAGAAGGGACTTCAAACCGCGCGTTCCACCGTACAACACGATGATGCAGCTGTACACTACGACAGAGATAAACTCATTAAATAAAAGAGTCATACCATCGCTTAGCGACTTCTTCCCGTTTCAAAGTCCGATTTTGCTGGAGTGTCGATGCAGTAGATGATACGATTGTGAAATAACGGAGGAGCAATACACAGAGATTCCATTTTAAAAGTGAGCGGTGTTGTGAACAACGGCATCAGCAAGTTTATCACGGCGTTTAAGGCTTCGTTTATGTTATTTCTTGTACATGCGAACAGGAGCAAATGCAGGCATAGGGACGATCAGCTAACATCGCTAGTAGGTAGCCGTAGAAGGATAACGCGCCCGTCCTCACAACCTAAGGCAATCATGGACGATCCCTGGGTCCATGCTGTCACAGGAATTTGTCTGGGAATTAATAGCACAACCACGGGGCACTTATGTCGAGAAAATAATGCTGCAGAATAGTGCTGCTCTTTGTCTTGACAGTGCCAAATCGGAACTCCATGCGAAAGTGGGGTGTTGGGGAGCTGAATAAGATGTTCGAGTGTCTGAGGACCTTCTATGATGCGTTTGTTGACGGGGTTGAATGATAGGAAGTCGCCCTTGTTGAACTGCACCACAAGGTACGAAGTGTCGGGTAGGAATGTCATTGCATGAATGTGGGAAGGAACCATGAATGTAGCGATGGTTGTGAGGTTCACCACATCAAGCAAAGAGACACGGAACCTCGGATTGTATGCGACGGCGATAAGGGTACTGTTCGCTGCAATTGACACTGTATCGCCGAATTCCGTAAAGGAATGAATGGGACTTAGCGTGTCAAGGCTCCACAGAGTGACACCGCCATCCCATCCAGCAACCAGCACACTGTTCGAGAGTGCAACCGCTTGCAACCTACCAGGCACTTTGAGGGTTCTACGCAATGCTCCATCTCCACCATTCCACAGTTTGATAGTCTCGTCATCCGACCCAGATGCGAACAGTCTACCATTGGGGTCAAACCCAAGTGCCCGAACCGATTTTGTGTGACGAGATCGGCCGAAAGTGCGAAAGAAAGTTGCCTTCAATTTCGAGCGGAGGGCCATGGGGACAATTCGTCGCTTTGTAGGGCTTGTCCCCCACAGTTCAACTGTACCGTCCCCAAACCCGCATGCCAGTCGTGAGCAATCTCGTGATAAGGTCAATGCAGTGATAGCAGTTGCATTTCCTTTTAAAGGAGGACCGGAAGCGTCGATACCTCGAATATCCCAGAGGTTCATTTTGCCATCGTAGTCGTCCCCAACGGCAAGGCGAGTGCAGTCTGGTGAGAAAGCCAGTGCTGTAGGTGTTCTGCCAAGCGGAGGTGTGTGAATGAAGGAATGGGTATTGGTGTTGTAGAGCTTAAGGTCAGAATTAGTTGCGATTGCAAGTATGTTGTCCAGTGAGAAGGCCATCGACCGTGTGCGTGACGTGCGTCTGAGTTCTACTAGTAGAACCTTGATTTGGGTGAGCGAACCACGGTTTTCGCTCCACAAGATCACTTTATCGTGATCTGCAGTTACAAGGAGAGATCCGTTTGCTGAGATTGCCAAGCCATCCTGACCAACATCCGTGACAGTACCAACAAGCCCGCCGCTCTCACTATTCCACAGTGTCAAGCCGTAAGCCCGTGACAGAGAAGCCATTCTGGAGCCATCACCCGAAAACTTGAAATCGCGATGTGATCCACATCGCAGGTCGGCGATAAATCTTCCGGTAATCCCGTCCCGCAGTTTGACGATACCGTTCGCCGATGAATATGCGAGTCTTTTGCCAGTGGGGGAAAATTGGAGCTGAGGCCAATATCTTTCAGATCCATCGAACATGTCCATTAATTCGGCACTCCCACTATCCCATAGCCAAACGGTTCCGTCAGACAACGCTACCGCAACCCGGCTACTTTCAGATGAGAGTGCTAATTTTTGAATCTTTGAAGAAGTTGTAAACATAATGCCCCTTGCGCTCCCGTTCACGTTGTAGAGCGTTGTAATATTGTCCTGGGATGAAGCGACTGTAGAAAAGTCGTTGGCAACTGCAAACTTGTCACCTAGGACTGTGGAGATGGGTGTGCCGGTGGCTGCGTCCCATATCTTCAATTTTCCCTGGGCGTCTGTGCGGTGGTCCTCGGACAAAGAAACAAACAGAGTGCTGTCGAGTGAAAACTTGATGGTATCGACTCGTTCCCCATGGCTCATGTTAGCAACAAGGGCATCCCACTTCTCTGGCCCACCCTCGATGCTACATAGGTTGTGCTCTGCCTCTTTAATATATCGACGATATAAGAGGCTGTCTGATGGGGTAAAGGGGAGTGCCGAATAATACATATGAACCGCCGATAGTTTGATAAGCTTGTAGAACTTTCCAATGAAACGCAATGCGTCTGATAAGAGCCGATGCGAATCCGAAGACCTCGACTTCTGTGTAATACCATTAGTATCTCATTCAACATATCATGAAAAAGAGATTGTACCAGAAGTTTCAGGAGCACACCAATAGCATGGTGAGCCAAGTGCAATTTTCCAATCAGGCTCAGAACTTCGAACCAATGCAGTATATGCTCGTCCACAAACCTTTCCAGTCCGTTCATAAGATCGGTATCTTCAATGTTTCTGGTCTTGAGATGATTGGCCCAATATACGCATGCGTATCGAAGTTGTTGGGGGATCTTCTCCTGTACTTGTTCATCTGTTATCCCATCCTCCTTGAGGCCATCCTCGTTGCTCATAAATCGAGCCAGATCGCCAAGACCCAAGATATTACGCTTAAGATGCTTGTTCATTATCTCGAAACAGCGTATCGCAATCTGGGTATGGCGGATCCTTGTACCAATTCGGAGACAGGGATCCTTGCAGCGCACCTGGTCCGTAAGGTAGTCGCGAAACGATTTGTGGTAAATACGTGGTACATCATTACTGCCAAGTAAAATCACAGCCTGGAGGCTGTCGAGGACCTCACGTATTTCCACCATGTCGATGTTGATAAGGTGAGCTAGTGTGGAGACAGGAAGAGGACGTTGAACGAATATGATGGCGCCAACAACTGATTGGTAACGACTGACTGTGTCATCGTTGTCGCAGTTTTCAGGGACAACATTCCGAAGTATGACGGTGTAGAATTGATCAAGATCTTTGAAGGGTGTGAGACATCGAGCAAAGGCACAAAGGAGCTTTTGCATCTGAGCCGCAGGATTAGACGCGGATTTGTCCAAAATGTAGCGTACAGCTGTCGAAGCGATAATGAAGAGTCTTCCCGCAGCACGAACAAGAGAGTCTATCTCATCACCACTGGCACGCCATTGCCGCTGGGGATAACGCTCCTGGACTGCTTCCAGAGACAGACTGTGGTTGAGGTAAAGCTGAATATCACCGTCGACGACTTTATCTTCGATATCTTGGAGGCGAAAGATTTTATGGCTACCCTGACTGTACAAGAAACGATCGAGGTGTGGCTGGGGACGTGTTGTCAAAATGACTTTGAAGGAAGGAAATTCCCGGACGAGTTGGCTCAACCCCTTGACAACACCACGTTCATCGTCCTCATCGCATTCATCCAAGGCGTCGACAACAACAAGTATCGGTCGAGCGCGCGACCGGACGATGTTCCGTAGCGGGTCCAGTATAAGAGCCTTCAGTTGATCTTGGGGATCTTTTGTAGTAGCCGCAGATCCGCGCTCAGTCTTCAAAACGTCTCCAATGGCCTTGGCAAACGTCTCGTTGTAGACACAAAGTTGGTATGCGATCGTTGTAAAGAACTTTTTGGCATTATTGCGATCGGCCTCGTCTCGTGAGAAGAAATACGAAGCGCCCAAGAGATTAAGATCAGCCGCTCGTGATGCGATGGTGTAGGCAACCGTGGATTTCCCAATGCCAGCCAGTCCGGATAGTACGTACATCCTAGACTCGTCTGAGCCGGTGACCCAGTCTGCCATCTCTCTGAGAAGCGCGACTCTCGTGCCCTCGAAGCATGGTCCGCTCTTTTTCTTGGTTTGGTAGTCATTAAACACGGCCTCTGCACGTGGCAGAGATATGATCGACTGGGTCTGGGCGTGGAGCATTTGAGAATTACTACGACATCGTTATAGGAGAGTACACACTAAGACATGCTTCTTCAAATTGTCATCGATGTCTGGTAACACTGTGAGGTTCGCTATATAATCACAAATCTACGAGTATCGGGTTATGCTTTAGTCGGGATGTATAGGTGTAACGTACCAAATTCCTTTGAATTTGTGTAAATTGCCCGTCTAAGTTGGGCATGAGCCTTCTGGCTTATCATGAGAAAACAAGCGTGCTCACCGCCAAATCGAATAATAGTGGCATTGCCATCAATTGCGTTGATATTCGTATTGCTGATTTGGAAGTTCGACGACCCTTGAAACACTGATATGGAAGGAACCTCTTCGCTCCTCATATCTCCGTCCCTACAGACCACGGAGCACGGTTCCATTGCGACGGTTGGGGCCTCTGTTGAGACTGGAAAGTCAGAATCGACTCCGTGCTTATGCACATCTCCATCTCCACGGTCAATGTAAGGATGTTCGAGTGTGACAAGCGGCGAGTTACCGTAAGAATCTTCATTTCTCGCCTCTGTGATTGAGTGATCGACAGTAGCTGAGGCCACCGAGAGGTTAGTTCTGCTGTCCTCCCTGCCCCGAGCATCTCTGTCCCTTAATGAATGCAGCGCTGGGGCGGTAGGTGGAGCTTTCGAAGGAACCGCAATGCCCGTGTAACCTCCATCTCCATCGCCAGGAAAGTGGTCGACAGACTGTGGTCGTAGTGTGGTAGATGCTTGTGCCGGGATCGAAATGTCAGAACCGCGTTTGTCGTTGGCTCCGTGGATGGCTGTGGCAGATTTAGGCACCTGCGGAGACATGGATGAGATGTTGGATGTCGGTGAGAAACCTTGTGGAATCAGGGCAGGAATGGGTTGCGGGCTGTCTATACCACTACAAAATGGGACAAGGTCTTTTTCATTGCTCATATCCCAATCCGGCACTCACCCAAAGAGCAAAGTTCATCGCAGTGGAGAGATGGTAGTGCTACCAATACAATCGAACTTCTGAGACAGCAAACTCAGTGTGGGTAGACCATTAGTATGCCGAGAGGATAGACCCAGAAACAGAAGATGCTCGCGTAGATGGTGAAGGATGTTGTCCTAGACACCGTGCTACTTCTGGGTAGGACAGATGGTCGCGTTGAAGCGCCTCAAGAAAGACATATGATTATGAGCGAGATGATAGTAGAGTACACACGTCCTCGATAGTCCTGCCGGTATGTAATGTGAAAAATTGAA
>KN818268.1:0-19206 GCA_000827485.1 Amanita muscaria Koide BX008 | reverse complement strand
ATCGCGAAGGCGAAGATGGATCGATCCCAACCTTTGACAAGCAGATGGCACACAGCTATGCTCCAACATGACTTCCGCGGCGCGCGCACTGTTATCCACCGGTGTCAAACTTACGGTAACGGAACACGATTGTGTGCCACCAACTAGAACCACCACTTCCTTATGATCTGTTTTGCAGCAGCTTTTGCTGACACCATATCCTCCGTCTCCCCCCCAACACGACATTCTCGCTGATCTGCTTGAGCAATTACACCCTCTGATGATTCATGTTCCGCAGATGAAGAATCTCCGCATAGATGTTCATGGAAGGATAGTCACAAGGGAAGGTAAAGGTGACGTGAACACTGAAGGAAGATCACTTGTAGACGGAAGTTTTCATGCTGAGCCGTGGAACCCTAAAGTACATGCTTGTTTCTTCGTCAAGTCCCTGTGCTGTTAATTGAAGCAGCGGTCAACATGGCGACAGTTTGCAAGACGAGTGTGCTGACCTTTTCAGGTCTGATCTTGAGTCTGGTGAGTACAGGAGAAAACACGTGCCTCGACCTTGCCTCGACCGCGACGTTGCTCTTCCCAGAGCAGCTTTCTTTATATAGCTCTCGCACTTTCGTTGGTAACAAGATTCGCTTACATAGTCAGCGGCGGTATGCTAACGATCTATTTTGCACACCACAGTAGTAAGTACTTACTTCTCGTGTTGCCGCTGCTGTCTTCGACTCTGAAGTGTTTTTCAGTTGCCAACTTCCCAGTTTTTTGGTCGTTATTGCCACGCAATGGTTCTGGACCACTGGTGGCGCCAAACAAATCCTAGAAGTCGGTTTTACATTGGGTTTACTGTGTGTTATCACACTCTCCATTTGTTCTCCATACTGATCCTGTTGATAGGCATTGGTTCGCGCAGTGATTCAGGCCAGCGCTGTAACCTCGCAGGACCGTACTCTAGTACAGCATGAAGACAGTCAGGAAGACACAGCACCCGTACCCTGATGACGTGTTGCTCGTTGTGCACCAAACGACACTCAGTTGCGAAGCTCGACTGCTTCCATCAGTGCCATGGGCCGTCACGAGCATGCTGAGAGCTTCAGCGTACTCATGTCGGTACTCGGTTGCGTCATGCATTTGCTCTGCTACCGAGTACGATCACAAGCAAAGGCGTCAACTCTACAGCATTCTCGGCCCCTGATTGCTCGTCGGATTTTACCTCATTGCCAACATCAGTGACTATTCCTTTGTCAAGTACAACCACATGAAGGAACTCCACCAACGCCGCGGCTCATGGCATTGAACCTTCGTATGCTTCTTCCATCTCTTCATGTACCAACTTCCAACGAACCAGGGGATCCTCAAGCAGCACACCCTCTGCCACAACCAACAGAAGTTTCTACTCAACATGCCAAAAGTTCCCACTGGACGAGATAGCGGCAAACCTGGCGTTGAAGGTAGCCACGACAGCCAACGTCCAGCTGCCGCCGCAGATGCTGTACGCCACTTCTGCTGGACGACAGAAAACCTATTACACGAGAGTTCGACATGGTTCCAGCCATGCAGGAGAGCCACTCATGCAGTTGATGGAAACGTACAATGACATACCGACCATCCGGATATATACTCTCCTGTTCAAGCACCCAGAGATCATGAATTTGAAGGACAATTCAAACCCGGACGCAGCAACGAACGGACATTACCGGTAGCCTTGAACAGAGATCAATGGTCGAAGACAGGTTGGCAACGCTGCAACGAGAGAACAGTGTCCGCCCTGACACCATGATTACCTAAAAAGGCAATTCTCTGCTTTCCTCAGAAATTTACCGCTCTCTTCTTCGAGGCTGCGCCTACGGTGACAATGCCTTCCAAGCTGCACATATCTCCACTAAACCCGAAAGCAAGAAAGACAACAAGCCCACGCTGATGTCTTACAAGCCTTCGATCCAAGCATATACGAACGCAGGTGAGATTACGGCCGCAGAGCAAAGTCTCCAGAATACCTCGAGATCTGCCGCTTTCCTTGGGCGCGGACAACCCGTCTTATGACCAGAGACGCGTGTCGATGGTTTAGAACCAAATGATCAACGCTTATCTCAGGGCTGGTATGCCTGAGCAAGCGATTGAGCTGGTTGAAGTTATGATCAACTCTTCCTCTACCGGCTCTTGGTCATCATCGGCGAAGAGCGTTCCTCAGCCTGCCCCTTCAACGTTCATGGCGGTTTTGGCAATGTTCTTTGATTCGGGAGACGTTGAAATGGCGTTGGTTTGGTGTAGCAAGTTAGTGGAACGATCCTGGCAACGATCCGCTTGCACCTGGTCGCAGTCCGCTTTGAATGGAATGTCATGATTGAATCCTCAGCTTCTCATGGCATGATAGCAATCGAAACGGATGTTGATGGACGGGGCAAAGGACAGCAGCGCACCCACCGTCACGCAGAGGGTTATCACGTTCGCAGCCGACATGAAACGAATGCAGGCCTTCGCCGTTTCCAGTGCACAGCAGAAGTTAAATGACAAAATGACTGACGACGCCGGGGAATGCTCTGCTATTGGTCCGGGCGGTATGAGAAGAGGGTTTATTCCGCGGCTTCGTAGACCTTGGTCAACGTTGTACGGTAGGACACTATCGCCTTTGCCATTCCTACTTTGAGCACCGCAAAGGAACACCTCGTCGCGTTCTCGGCCGGGTTCTACGGAACTACCAGAGGCCACATTCCGTTTTCTCTAATCCTTAGCCTGTCATTTGCTAGAACACCAAGCACGAGCCAGCATTCGCTGATGAATATATGCCCTATGTCCTTCATTCGTACGGCCCCGTACCACGAGCTGGAGCTGTTCCAGCAGATACGAAGCCAGCCGAGTAGACTGATCCTCTGAATGCGGTTATCCAAGTCGAGATCGACTGTCGTCAGAAAATCTTTCCTCCGGTCCCGCACTCTTCGCCTGCTGCAGATGCTCCGGCCACCTCCAAAATCTTCGTTGACATCCCGTCTCCTGAAATCGACGAGCTCTTGAACAGATCTCGGCCTGTGAAGGAAGTTACAGCAGAAGCGTACAGAATGTTGACAGATTCCCAGTTTCGTGGATGGTTGCCTACACCTGTCGCAGTCGGACGGATCATTCAAACTTTTGAACGCGCCGGCGAATCGACAAGGTTCAGGAAGTCTGGCATCGCTCAAAATGCTCTGAGCGTTGGTCGCACATATTGGTCGTAGGATGCTCATTCGTACGGTCTTGCCCGACGAGATGGAGCAGTTCCAGCAGACGTGAGTCCAACCGAGTGGACTGATCTTTAAAATGCGACTATCCAAGTCGCTAGATCGACGGGCGCCTGCCGGAAGCTCTTTCCTCTGGTATCGCACTTTGCCTTTGGTGTGGGTTGTTTCCTCGTTTCAGGACCTGGAAAGTGCTGGCCTCAGCTTGAGCAGCGTCAACAGCTTCAACGAGGATTCATTGGCTGCGTACTCAAAGTGGTTTTTTTGCAATATGCGGCGAGCAGATCAAGGCAGTCACAGTTTGGCTCGGGCCGGAATTCAACAGAACCAGGCTGAGGCCCAGTCGCATACATTCACATTTGAGTGTCGATGGACAAATGACAAATGGCTCATCACATGCTTCGTCACCCTGTGCAACAAAACCATTTAAGCCTTCGCCCGCCACAGATGCTTCGGCCATCCTGCCACCACCAAAACCTTTGCTCATATTTCACGAAATGTTCAACAGTTCTCGACCTGTGAAGGAAGTTACTGGAGAAGCGTACGGAATATGAGAAGAAGTAAGCCGGAATAACCCCAACTGCGTGGACCAGCCCGTTGACATTAACCCCATGGAACAGGTGTTCTGGTCCGCGGACAAGAAGGCAGATTTGATAGAAGGATACGTGACCAACATGAAATAACAAGGAGCCTTTCTATCTCGAATTTCGGATACGCGACTGCACACCAACTGGACCACTGCAGGCGAGAGACGCGGACATTATCAAAGCGACGAAGCCATTTCTTGATGCCACGAGTTGATACAAGGATACTAACATTCAGACAAGTATAACGGAAGAAAGGGACGGGGATTCGGTGTGTTTCACAACCTTACATTTGCGCGTGTCTGATTTTCGCTCGCAGTTCAAAGCCGGAAGTCTGATCACTGGCGTGTGTCTCAATAACGTTATCTAACGTTGTCTATACTCCATTACTTAGCTCGAGTACATCACTTACTTTACTCGCGACACGCCAAAGATGATTGTAGATGTTCATTTGCAACTTTATTTCTTGTTGGCTGAACGATGTCTTACGTTGCACCTAGCAGTAACCCGTAATACACATCCTCAGCATTTTCTTCTGATTCATCAAAGCAGTCTATCAATTCAACATTCGGCATTCTCACTGTTCTTTATCCGTCGGCGAACGCTCCCGCAGAACCCGGCTACTTCAGATATTATTCTTTTATCTTCGACAAAGTGGTAACTCGTAAACAGAGTATCCCTTGTGCTCCGAGTCCCGTTCACATTATAAAGCATGTAATGAGATATTGGTAACACCTCCCAGAGTATTCAACTCACCAACAACCCTCGCATAGCCTCTAAACACTGAAAGACGATGCGCCGGTTTTCCAGCGGGTTCATGCCATGCCTACGATATGAACTTGGGTCCGGAACAGGGGGGACAAGCCTTTGCACAATAGTAGGCTGTGGTGGGTATTGGGCAGTGATAAGAGCATCAACCAAGGCTTGTGTGACTGGAATCTTGTAAAAGATAGGGCATGGTCCAACCATGGTAATGGCAGGGAATGTTTTCTGCGGCAGAGGAGGCACACGAAGACGATTGTTTTCTACGAATGCGGCAATTGCTTCAGCGATCAATCGTGGTTTTGGTTCGTCGGTTACTGTGGTACGCTGGAGACTCGTCAAGGACATGCCCCAGGAAGATCCAACGGCAACTCACCTTGTCTTCCTGAACCATAAGCGAGTACTCGGCGTCGTCCAGGATAGCGATATCAGCCTTCGCCCACACACAGGTACCACACATTGTGAAGGACAGCTCTCTCTTCGTGGCAATTGATCTGTCGTTGTCGTCAAAGTTGAGCATTCTGAGAATATGGCCTGCAAAATCGTCCACGGCAGCCTTCTCGCCAATATTTGCGCGATCTAGATACTTGAAGAAGAGGCGGTCCTCCTTGCTGATAACAGCAGGAGGTGCCGGCCGGAAGGTGTTGTTGAGAACGACTGGAGAAACGGTGGTCGGAGGCAACTGGGGCGCGCCGAAGAACGTTGCGACATCAACGTCTTGAACAACGATGTTGAAGGCAAAAAGCTCGTTATCAGTCCAATCGCTACCAGACTTTGCTGAGCGGATGAGTTGAGCCATGGTGCTTAGTCAAGCTTTACGCGCTCACAAGCATCTCGATTCGCTTAGTCAGCGGCGGCTAAAAATACCCTTACCTGTTCTCCCAACTTCGTTCAGCTTTTTTTCGGTTGCTGCTGCCATCACTGGCAATTCTAGCAAGAGGAGCAATGATCCTGAAACCAACAATATCCTAGAAGTCGGTTTTACACTGGGTTTATTGTGGGTTATCGCGCTCTCTCCATTTGTTCCTGATACTAATCCTGTTGACAGGGACTGGTTCGCGCAGTGACTCAGGCCAACGCTGTAACCTCGCATGACAGTACTTTAGTACAACATGAAGTCGGTCAGGAAGCTGCAGCACTCGCACCCTCACCTCTGTGCACACAAAAATGCGAAGCTCGAGTGCTTCGATCAACGCCATGGGTCATCTGGGAGCTTCAGCGCGCTTATGCCGGTACAATGCTCGGTTGCATCATGGTTTTCTCTGCCACCGATCGCGAGTACGATCACAAGCAAAAGCGTCAACTCTACAGCGTTCTCAACCCCTGGTTGCACGTCGGAATTCGCCTCATTGTCAACATCAGTGACTGTTCCTTTGTCAAGTACAACCGCGTGAAGGAACTTCGCGCCTCGTGGCGTTGACCCTCATCTATACATCTTCCATCTCCTCATGTCCCAATTTCCAACGAACCAGGGGCGCCTCAAACAGCACAACCTCTCCAACAACAAACAGAAGTTTTGATTCAGTATTTCAGAAGTTCTCAAGAGATTGCGGCATATCTGTCATTGAAGGGAGCTGGCCGCTGGCGACAGCCAACGTCAGCTCCCGCCGCAGATGCTGTATGTTTACTTCCGCCAGACCACGCCTTCTATGCGAGAGTTCAACGTTCAACACGGCTCCTGCCATGCAGGAGAGCCACTAATACTGTTGCACGCCATCAAGTTTTCTCTCATACCGTCGTGATACCGATCATCCAGACATATACTCTCCTTGGCTGTTCAAGCACCCGCAGATCGTAATCCAGATACAGCAACGAACGAACATTACCGGCAGCTGAACAGAGATTACCGTCAATGGTCGGAGACAGGTTGGCCACGCTGCAACGAGAGAACAGTTTAGCGTCTGCCCTGACACATTACCTTAAAAGGCAATTCACTGCATCCCTCAGAAGTTTACCGCTCTCTTCTTCGAGGCTGCGCCTACTATGGCAATGCCTTCCGAGCTGGCCTGCACATATCTTTGCTCAACTCGAAAGCAAAGAAGACATCAAGCCCACGTCGATGTCTTATATGCATCTGATCCAAGTGTATACAAACGCAGGCGAAATCAAAGCTGTCTCCAGAATATGCCGCTTTCCTTGGGCGCGGACAACCCGTCTTATGACCGGAAACGCGTGTCGATGGTCTAGAACCCAATGATCAACGCTTATATCAGGGCTGGTATGCCTGCGCAAGTGATTGAGCTGATTGAAGTTATCATCAGCTGTTCCTCTGCCAGCTCCTCGATGATGGGCGTTCCTCAGCCTGCCTCATCAACGCTCACGGCAGTTTTGGCAAGGTTCTTTGATTCGGGAGACGTTGAAATGGGATCGGTTTGGTGCAGCAAGTTAATGGAACAGCAGCACGATCCTCGCAACGATCTGCTTGCACCCAGTCAATTGTCGGAGGCGGTCCGCCATGATGCTGTGGCACGGAGCGTCATGGTTGAATCGTTGGCTTCGCATGGCATTCGAATGGATGTTGATGAACGGAGAAAAGGACAGCATCGCACCCACCGTCATATAGAGAGTTATCACGTTCGCAGCCGACATGAAACGAATGCAGGACTTTGCCTTTTCCAATGCGGAGCAGAAGTCAAAGTTCCTTGTTGACAAAGTGATGCATATCACTGGCGACGTCGGTAAACGCTCTGCTATCGGTCCGGGCGGCGGGACAAGAGATATATCCCGCGGCTTCGCTGACCCTGGTCAACGTTGTACTATCACCTTTGCCCTTCCTGCTTTGAGCACTCCAGAGGAACACCTCGTCGCGTTCTCGGTCAGGCTCTAGAGGCAACATTCCGTTTGCTCTCATCCTTAGCCTACCCTACTTTGCTAGAACATCAAGCACGAGCCAGCATTCTCGCTGATGAATATATGCCCTATGTCCTTCATTTGTACCGCCCCGCACCACGAGCTGGAGCTGTTCCAGCAGACATGAAGCCAGCCGAGTGGACTGATCTTCTGAATGCGGCTGTTGAGATCGACTGCCGTCAGTGTTAGAGGATCCTTTCCTTCGGTCTCGCACTCTTCGCTCGCTGCAGATGCTCCGGCCACCACCAAAATCTTCGCTCGTCTCGTGAATACAGTTGAACAGATCACGGCCTGTGAAGAAAATTACAGGAGAAGCGTACAGAGTGCTGACGGATTCCCGGTTTCGTCAATTGTTGGCTACATCTGTCGCAGTCGGACGGGTCATTCAAACTTTTGCACGCGCCGGCGAATCGACAAGGGTTCAGGAAGTCTGGCGTCGCCCAAAATGCTCTGAGCATTGGTCGCAGATATTGGTCGTTGGCTGCCGATGTCCTTCATTCGTACGGTCTCGCATGGAGCAGTTCCAGCAGACGTGAAGCCAACCGAGTGGACCGATCTTTTAAATGCGACTATCCAAGTCGAAACCGCTAAAATCGACGGGCCCTGCCGGAAGTTCTTTCCTCTTGTATCGCACTCTGCCTTTGGCGAGAGTCGTTTCCTTGATTCAGTACATGGAAGCTGCTGGCCTCAGCTTGATCAGCGTCAACAGCTTCAACAAGGGATACATTGACCGCGTACTCAAAGTGGTGTTTTTGGAATATGACAGCAAGCAGACCAAGGCAACCACAGTTAACCTCAGACTGGACTTTCAAGTTCAAATAACCAGGCTGAGGGCCAGTCGCATACATTCACATCTGAGCGTTGATGGCGAGTGGCTCATCACATGCTTCGTCACCTACTGTGCAACAGACCCATATAGGCCTTCGCCTGCACAGGTGCTCCCGCCATCTTGCCACCACCAAAATCTGCCTCGTCTTTCTTGTGAAATTGACGAAATGCTCAAGAGTTCTCGGCCTGTGAAGGAAGTTACTGGAGAAGCATACGGAAGATGAGAAGAAGCAAGCCAGAATAACCCCGACTGCATGGCGCACTGCAGCCCGTTGACATTAACAAGTGTACTGGTCCCTGCAGCGCAATAGGTCTCTTTCTATCCTTGGCATCCACCTTACTTCTCTTATCAATGCATACGGGTGCGTTGTGAAAGACCTAGCCAAGGTCCAGTCCAGCTTCGACTATCTCTCCATATCACCGTATGCCCAAGCTGCTTACGCGGTGGTTTACAAGGCGATGATTGACGCCCGCGTCGGGAACAAGAAGGCAGATCTGATAGAAGGATACATGACCAAGATGAAAGAACAAGGAGCGAGGATGATCTTTCTGTCTCGAATTTCGGATACGCACCAACTGGACCAGGCGAGAGAGACAAACATTATCTAAGCGACGAAGGATGTAGTTGACATACCAAACAACCGCCATTTCTTGATGCCACGAGGTGATACAAGGATACCAACATCCAGACTAGTATAACGGAAGAAAGGGACGGGGATTCGGTGTTTTTCACAAGCTTACATTTGCACGTGTCTGATTTTCGCTCGCAGCTCAAAGCCCCGCCAAGTCCGGAAGTCTGATCACTGGCGTGTATCTCAATAATGTTATTTATACTCCATTACTTAGCTCGAGTACATCACTTACGTTACTCACGACACGCCAAAGATGTTCATGGATGTTCAATTTTTACTTTATTTCTTGTTAGCTGAACGCGTCCGGGCGCCGGTTCAAGAAGGCGTTCAGGTACCCAGTCTTTTTTATTTTAAAAATGAGTGACCTATAGCGCGAAGCAGCATTTATGAAAAAATGCCATAGACTGATGCCTGGTTTTGAGCCAGTCGTACTGGGAGTCACGCCGTCTCTTCCGGTTCTTCTCGTCCACACCTCGTCGAACCATCCATACTTGTATTCGATTTGGCGGCATTTGTTGATGTAATGAAAGGAGAGGTGCCGATTGAGGACTTCATGTCCTCCCAACGGATTTGCAACGAAATACTGACCACCAGAGCTAATTGCGTCAGCTCAAGTGTCAGAACGACTGAGCACGGCCACCACTGACCAATTCTGCTAATCCGACTCGTCAGCGGTACGTGGTACAGTCTGGTCTCAGGAGTGTTCGGGATGTTCGACGACAATCACGAAAGCGCACTTCCTTGTTCAACAACGCGATGTAGTTACTTTCTGTTTTCCTTTTATTATTGCTCTGGCATCGCCCTTCTTTTTTGGCTTGCTATGCCTGGCTGGTGCAACATCAGAAGGTCGTTCCGCCGCTTGGCGAAAGACTCAGGATCAGAGGCCCGGGGTTCCCTGGGCCGCTTCTCAGTGTGCCTATCTTGTAGCTTGCTTAGTAGATGATGAATCATGATACGATCGTGAAATAGTGGAGGAGCAAAACATAAGATTCCATTTGTTGTACTGTCTGAAGCGGTGTTGTGAGCGCTGCGAACAACAGGATTAGCACTGGCAAGGTTATCATGGCGTTTAAGGCATTACTATATTGTTTGTATTATTTTTTCCCACTACTCATTGTACATGTGAACTGTAACAAGTGCAGGTATAGGGACGATCAGTTAACATCGGTATTTGGTAAGTAGTCGTAGAAGGATAACGCGCCCATCCCTGCAACCTAAGGCAATCATGGATGATCCATGGGTGCACGCCGTCACGTGAAAATCCTTGGGAATCCAAAGTACGGGGATGGGACACTTATGTTGAGAAATCAATGCTGCAAGGAAGTGCTGCTCTCCTTCATGACAGTGCCAGATGGGAACACCATACCAAAGTGGGGTATTGAGGAGCTGGACAAGATGTTCGAATGTAGGTCCTTTTATGATGTCCTTGTTTATAAGGTCAATTGATGAGAAGATGCCCTCTTCGGACTGTATCACCAGGTGTGAATTGTCGGGTAGGAATGTCATCGTGTGAATGTCGTAAGGGACGTAGAATGTAGCGATGGTTATGTGGTTCACCGCATCAAGCAGAGCGACATGGCCATAGCCGAGGCAGACAGCAATGAGGGTACTGTTCTCTGCAATTGACACTTTGGACGCTTTATCCTCATCCTTAAAGGTATGAATGGGAGTTAGCGTGTCAAGGCTCCACAGAGTGACACCACCGTCATAACCCTCTTCATGCCATCTACCCCATGTAGCAACCAGCACACTGTTCGAGAGTGCAACCGCTCGCAACCTACCTGACACTTTGAGGGTTCCACGTAATGCCCCATCTCCACCATTCCACAGTTTGATGCCCCCGTCGTCCGACCCAGAAGCGAACAGCCGACCATCAGGGTCAAACCCAAGTGCCCGAACCGATTCCGTGTGACGAGCTTGACGGAAAATGCGAAAGAAAATTGTCTCCATTTTCGAACGGAGGGCCAGGGGGTCAATTCGTCGCTTTGTAGGGCTTGTCCCCCACAGTTCAACTCTACCGTCCTCAAACCCACAAGCCAGTCGTGAGCAGTCTCGTGATAAAGTCAACACAGTGACAGCAGTTGCATCTACTTTTGAGGGAGGATCGAAAGCGTCGATCCCTCGAATATCCCAGAAGTACACGCTGCCATACCCACTCCCGCAAGCTAGACGAGTGCCGTCTGGTGAAAAAGCCAGTGCTATAGGCCTTCCACCGAGCGGGAGTGTGTGAATGAAGGAGTGAATTTTGACGTTGTAGAGCCTGATACCAGAAGTAGTTGTGATTGCAAGGATGTTGTCCAGTGAGAAGGCCATCTCACGTGGCACATCGGCTTCTAGAACCTTGATTTGGGCCAGATGGTTACAGTTCTCGCTCCACAGCGTCACTTGATTCGCATCTGCAATTGCGAGGAGAGACCCGTTTGCTGAGATTGCAAAGCCGTACCGACCAACATTCCTGACGGCAGCAATGAGCCCACCATTCTCACTATTCCACAGTGTCAAGCCGTAATCGTGTGACACAGAAGCGATTCGGAAGCCATCGCCCGAGAATTCGAACTTGTGAATTGATCCGCATCTCAGATAGGCGATGATTCTCCCGCTGATCCCATCCCGCAGTTCAACGCCGTTCGCCGACGAATAGGCAAGTCTAGTGCCAGTGGGCGAAAACTGGAGCTGATTTGTACTGTGTTCTGATCCATTGAAGCAGCCTATTAATTCTGTATTCCCACTGTTCCATAGCCAAACAGTTCCGTCAGACAACGCTGCTGCGACCCGGTTACTCTCAGATGAGAATGCCAATTTTTGAATCGTCGATAAAGTTGTGATTATAGCATTTTGTGGGCTACCGTTCACGTTGTAGAATGTTATGGCCTTGTCCTCGGATGAGGCAACTGTAGAAAAGTCGTTGGGAACTGTGAACCTGTGACCTGGGATCGCGGAGACGGGTGTACCCATAGCTGCGTCCCAGATCTTTGACTTTCCCTGGATGCCATTGCGTACAGACCTGAGACTCCTCAGACCAAGACACAAGCAGAGTGCTATCGAGCGAGAATTTGACCATATGGACTCGTTCCCCATGAGTCATGTTAGCGACAAGAGCATCCCACTTCTCTGGTCCACCTTCGATGTCACATATCATCAGTAAATCGGGGGGAAAGTGATATGACGTTTTACCTCTCACACTTGTGACGCGTCATCACCTCACATTGCTTTCCCCCGTATGCTGTTGCGATAAATGATAAGCGACGCCCATCTTCTCACGCGGGTGTTGTAATATTGCCTCCATTCCCATCCCCTCAGATGCCGTTGCAATAGTTGTTAGGCATCTCCTGTCATATCACGATAATTGATAAGCGACACGCATCATCTCACGCGGGTGATGTAATTTTGCCATCCCCTCATATGAGCTCATATGCCGTCGCACTAGTTGTTAGGCATCTCCTGTCATCTTACACTTGTGATACATTGTTGCCCCACCTTTGCAATCCCTCATATAATAGTGTAATATAATTAGGTTTCTCCTGTTAACTCACACATGTGGACGCTGCGTCACTTCACTTTGCAATTGGTTGTATGCTGCTGCAATAATAATAAATACCCTAGGAGGAAAAAAAAGTACCACCCGATAGAACAGCGTCGCTACAACTTGATATCCGGCAACAAATAAGCGGTCCATACCACTAGATCGTCCAGTTCATCTGGAGCGATTCGATGCCCTAGTGATGGGTATGAGTGGAACCTTAGTCCGTCAATCCCATTCTTCTCCAGATCCTCCCTCGTCTGTGCTTTCTCCGTTAACTGAAACCGTACTCCGAGATCAGCCGCAAGCTGTCTAGCGCACGCCAGGGCAAAGTCATATTTCACCTGGCTGTCACACTGGCCATGTCCCCAGAACAGCGGCAGGTGTGCTGCGAGTTTTGTTGCCACCTAAGGATTCTGAGACTTTAGAAAAACAACATTAGCAAAGTTCAATATGTAAAGGACTTACGTCTTGAACGTTTCGCCGCAACTTTGGTACATAAGAACTTAGTAGAAACACTCCCGCCAAGGGCTCTGCCGTTGTGAGACCCGTTACTATAGCAAGCGCACCACCCTGGCCTAGGCCGCCGATGACGATCCGATTTGGTGGTATACCAGCTTTTCGTTCAGCTTGGATGACCTCTTTGATCCTGCCGACAGCCCCAGATAGTCCTTTCTCGTCTTGACTCTCTATATCAAACAATAGGGTGTCGAACCTGCAATGTTCAATTCATTAGATTATAAGAGATAACGAACATGAACCTCACCAGGGCGGTGTTCGTCTGCGTCCGTTACCTGTCGCAGGCATGATCGGCCTTGGTAGAGCTGTTTAATGAAGTGCGAGAGAGTGGCCAATATTACTCACACGGTGGGTAGTAGGATGATTTTGACATGGCCAAGCAATGGATGAAGGCTCAGAAAAAGGGCAGTTAACCACATGTCCTGTCCTGTGTCGTCTCCTGAACCCTGAATGAACAACCTCCGAGTCAGTACCAGCAAAGTTTCAAAGTTGATAATGTGTGTAACAGACTTGAAGCAAGATGGTTGCAGTATGTCGGTGATAGAACGGACCAACTGCAAAGTATGGATTTTCAGAGGTGGTCGAGTCTACCATGCCCAAAGACAAGAGTGGGCTAACGCCATGGTGACGCTTAGGATCGCGGGCAAGGGCCTGATAGATGCGATTGACTGCGAAGTAAGAAAAGTGATAGTAGGGTTTTGCAGAGATTGTCGAGTCAGCCATGGTCGAAAGAGAAGAGAGAACCGTCCACCAGTGGGCCGCATGACCGTGACTTGATCATGATCGGAGCTTCAAGCAAAAAGACACCGTGACGACTTGATGCTTGATGCATGATGCTCGGTACTGGCAAGTCTAGTCAGGGTATTATGATGTTTCCATCTTCCTCCTCACTTCCCAGATATGAATAAGCCCAGGCTTGACAAAATTTGGCCGAGCTGTCGGCCAACCTGCAGCCCGGCGAGTAAGACTGGGCCCGTTGCAATAAGAGTAACTGAACTGCGGCCAATGCCGAGCGACGCTCAGGATCGCAGGCAAGGACCCGGGACACTTGGAGTCCACGATGCAGATATCAACTCAGCTTGTTGGCGATATCCCCCCGACTATGTTCTTCATAAAATATGTTTTGCACGACTGTCACTACTACACGCCGTGGTGGTACTATGGGGATGCATAACCATCACTCTCGCTTTCACTGCTGCCGCCTACTTCCGATTCAGTGTTCTCCGAGTCAGTCTCCAAGTCCTGCTCTGTTTCAGAGTCTCCGCCAGAGTCGTCATCACTACTATTTGCTGGTGTATGATTTTGATCGATTTCATGACTTTGACTTTCGCCAGTGTCCCTACCAGCTGTGTGGTCCAGGTTTGACTGCAGGCCCGGGAGCGTAGCCTTGCTGCGGCGTGGGTCGTCGATATGCCCAATAGCCCCTCCAAAGTGCCGGAGCATCATGTCCCGATCTGCAAAACTGTAAGTGAACATCAGCTATTCTGCTACTAGTATTGTCGTACAGATGAACTTACATGCCAACATAATAGTTTGTCCAATCATCAACTTCAGTCTGATCCAGGACGCGAGCAGCTGACTTTGGCAACGGAAGCAGCTCAGATGTCCGGCCTTCTGCAAAAGCAGGTATCATATGACACCCACGAATAACACAATTCGGGTCAAGGAAGCCAAATGCATCTTCATCAGTATGCGTTACAAATCCGACTTTCGGCATTCGTCCTTGCCTGAAACCGTGGCGATAGCCTGGTTCAGCTCCATACCAACGCACCCACAATATTTCTATGCGTTGAAAAGAGTGGTTGCTCACATTCACGTGCGAGGATGAGACCATGGCGTGAAAAATACCAATAACCCGTGCATACCAGTATTGAGCAGCATTGTCACCTGTCTCTGCTGAATAGGTGATCACGTCTGGGTGTGAATGAGGGTTGACAACATCGGATTGTCGTCGGATGTCATATGTTGTGTAGTTAACTCGACATTCATGGCCAATGTATAATTTGTTTCCGGCTATTCGCACAGTGTTGCGATCAGTGTCTGTGAAGTCTGGATGATCGTCGCCAGTGAATTGTCGTTCCATCAGCCGGCCAAGGATATGATCTTGCAGCTTGGGTATGAACATCTAGTGATGAATGGCATGGGTTATAAGTACAGAGACTCAGAGAGCTCAAGTGGAAGAAGGCACGTACTTTGTATGCTGGATCCTGTTGATTAGTGCGAACAGCAGTAAATATATCGAACGGCCGATTTCGTGAGTGTGTGATATGGTGATGACGCTCAAAGTCCTCTCCAACCGTAGGGATATCTTTTTTTGAACTGGATAGCTTCTGTGCATTCTCCAAGCATCGGTATCTTCGTGCAATCTGAGCTTCGGCTGAGCGTTTGTTGGTCAGACCATAGAGTCGTTTGACAGTACGGTGGGTTAATTCCCCCTATGATAGCCGCCGCCGCTCAATGAGAACACAATGCAAGGCAAAGATTGAATGAGAATGTACCACTTGGGTGGAGTATGAGTCTGTGCATCCAAAGTTCTTGATTGCCTCTACGTAGTCTCCCAGAGCATGGAACTTATATGTCGATAGGTTCAATTGCCGTCTTTGGCGAGTAGAGGATATAGATTTGCCTCCGACTCCCGTTGCGTTAGATTCTGCACGCCGAGTTCGGGCTTGGGCCTCGCGTGGTATCTCGACTGTGTGATGACTTTGAGATGTTTCATCCCGAAATTGACGCATGAGCTTGCAGAAGCTTTTGGTAGTTGACTTCAGGTGAGCCAGCGTAGCTGACGTGTGCATGCGCAGCTTAGCGAAGGCATGCCACTCAGCGGCTTTGAATAGGAGGACCAGAACTGCACAGTTGTGCGGTTCTGGCAAGAGCTTCTCAAAAGCCGGTATTGCACACTACGTTCAGTTAAAATAAGTTATGAGTAGGAATAGTATACAGGTCAGGCGCACCTGTAAGATATCCTCAAAATCCCGTGCTCCCATTCGCTTCATTTCAGAAGAGTTTGTCGCAAAACGTCTGATAGTGTTGTTACCAAATGTAGGCATCATCCGAAACCTAGTGACTCACTCAGTTATACTTACTACAGGGCTGCGAACTGGATTAGTTACGTACCGTCTGTCAAGCTCATTAATGAGAGCACCACCAGGTATTTGGGCATATAAAACCTGTATTAGATGTGTAAACAATGCCTTCCATACACCTAATTCAAATTCGTGCAAGAGGTCGACAACTAACATATTGGAGATGTTGAATTCAATGCCTAGTCGATCACTGAAGCTATTCTGCGTCAGATATACGTCAACTTGGTGTCCTGGAATTGAATGACGTAGGAACACACCACAGTAGGGACCAGCGAGGTCTCTTTCAAGAGGTTGTCAACAGCAGTACCAGAGATTGGGTAGCCCATCACATAAATGAAGTCTCGTGCCCTGTTTACCAGTTGGGGCATGTAACGGCGAGGATGCGATAACCGAAACTGTGCGTCATTGCCACGGCCACTTTGGTCAACCCTAGTTTTCGGTATAAGACACCGGGGACAAGGGCAACAACCTTTGTCACGCATCGTTGCAAGCAATACTCTGCCAGAGGTATGAGCATGTGAGAATTAACAGCACTCCTGACTTACTTTTCGGGGTAGTCAGCACCATAGGTCAAAATGCGTGGGTAGACACGCCGCTCCACTCCATCATGGCACTTGATTACTGTTCCAAACTTGTATGCATGTACAAGTTCTTCGTCTAGCAAATGGCGCCAGATAGCATGCATCAATTCTCAATGACAATGTGTAAGAATGGCTCTCTGTTGCATACTCCACTTGGTGTGGAACAAAGCCAAGATGTCTTGGAACGAGTCGGAGAGAGATGGCAGATACGCGACATGATGCATAGCGCTGGGCTGATTCCGTATATATTTTGACAAATTTCCCAGTGCCAAATAGACGGGCCACAATTTCGCCGTGCCAAAGTCAGCCAAATGAGTTGCGTCTGACCAGAACATCAGAGCGGCAATGGTATGCTCATGTTTGCATGTTGGTTCATCAGGTGATAGCGGTGCTCGTTGTACTTTGTCATGCTCTGCGATGAAGACATCTGAATCATATGCTTCGCAAAAAACCCTCTCGCTCTCAGCGCTGGTACCTGCTTTGTCACAGTACAATTTGTAAGGAGAATAGTGGAGTTTCAATGCCAGGGGATGTATAAAGGCAGCATGGAGGACGGCCATGAGAGGGCGGTAATGTAATCCTTGGATGGGGAATGCCTTTGGAGGGATGTCTCGGCTCCCAGAAGGGACAGAGATGCAGACTGAGACTTCACGAAAGTTGTCGAGTAGAGGGGACCTGGAATCTGCATTGGCGAGTCGACGGTGTTCACGGTCCGCATTGAATCCCTCCAGATCCTCCAGAGAGAACTGTGAGCTCAGTAGGACTTCCTTGACCAGTCTTGTGATTTCAGCATTTGATTTCAAGTCGGAGACAGTCAGTTGCCAGTTTAGTAAAAGCGAAACGGACGGTTTCGGCGTTGCTGCAGAAGGACTTGGCGGCATGCAGACATGGTCAGTCATGGACGGCGGCAGTGTCTGAAGGCAGGAATAAAGATCCGCAGGGTCCACGAAGCTATCTGGGTCGTACGAAGGCTTGTACAGGTATTCTCGCCAGATTCCGAACAGGTTGGCCGCTGTTTGCAACCGATTATGAACGATCAAGGTTACTCGGGTAACAGGTGGTTCTGAAGGTGTAGAATGCACAGGAGCAGGGATGGGGGGCTCTGGTAATAGCTGTTCAAATTGGCGTGGTAACCGATACTTGCGGCGTGGCCTGCCAGTGGCCGTTCGGAGATCCACTACTTCATTGGCGGGTGTCACCGTGTCTGTGTCGTTCAGTAACACTGGCTACGGACCTAAGTCAGTATTTAAATAGGGCATATATCGCAATGAAAGCTACCTCTGGTTCATCAGTGGCCATGAGATCTGGGTTGGCCGCCAAATCGGTGTCAGCTAATAGTAGGGCCTACAGACATGAGTCAGCGATATGTAGGACATCCATTACAGTAAAAGCTACCTCAGGCTCGCCTGAATCGCCATCTGAGGCGGTAGTATTGGCATTGGCTAGCTCATAAACTGGGTGATGGATGACGCTCCTCTCATTCCGAAGACGGCTCCGCCGTGAATTGAACTTCCCCAGGCCATATTTGGATACTCGAGCCTGTGCAACTTGGTGGCGCAACCGGCATGCATCCGCTGTTGCTTTCTCATAGCCAGGGCAGGTTTTTCGGTGGAGGGATAGCGCGGATGCGGACTGTGTTTGAAACCGCTGAGCACAGTGACTTCCGCAGTGATACATGAACCGGACCAAAAAGACAGGCCTCACTGTAGTCTGTCAACTTATGACATAGGGCGACATACAGGCTAACCAATTAGATTCATTTCTCTGAGCTTAAACATTGGAACATTATTCTTGCGTTGCATTTCTATCTCGGCTGGTTGCCAAGCTGAGACCTGAAACTCAAGTACCATAGGGATTCGGACCTAGGAGTGGCGCACGTCCGTTAATTTGAAAATCATCGTAACAATATATTAAGCATGAACTTACCCAACCATCGCTTTTTCCCTTGCATTTTCCTCCCTCGGACATATCGACAACCTCCCCCATACCTCATGTCGTTCTCTCCCACAAGGACGAATGAAGACTCTGATAATGCAGAGTCCGAACTGATACGGTACAAACGACTATATTCAGCGCTGCAAGAACAAGTTAATTCTACGCAGAAACGTCAAAAAAAGTAAGATAATATACCTCCTAGATGTTCGTGTCCCTATTACTGGGTTCAGATCATCCACCGCTAGCACAACACAGCTCGGGCGTGGTATCCGACGTCTGGTTTCTCTGTTTGATGATGTTGCTGATCTGGTTCACAATTCCGACAAATATGTGACTCACCCAGGAAACTCAGATGATGAAGACGACATAGAGTTAATAGACAAATCTCCAGATGAGATATCAGACCTGAAGCGACAGTGAGTGAACAATACTCGTCTTGGCTGATGATACTCACATGATGTCTAGCCGGGCCCGTTGTCACATTGGTGTCACACAAGTCCTCACTCGACTGATCCCGAACTTTATCAACAAAATCGACGCAACTGAACCTGTTTTGTTACAAGAGTTCTACTCACAGGTGAGTCAATAAACACTACCAAGACATTCAGTCAACTACAGATTTTGTTAGCTGCAAGCTGGTGCCAACGATGCACGAGGTGACGATGTCCTCAAAATTCGAGCCGCAGTTGCCAAATGGTTAAATGAGCAGACC
>KN818267.1:149090-173841 GCA_000827485.1 Amanita muscaria Koide BX008 | reverse complement strand
GATTCTCTCCTGGTGACGCCAATCTGCTAGCATACGCGACATGCTGTCTTCGATCTTGAACCACGCATCCGACGACCAGACCAACGATCAGAGCATTTTGAGCGACGCCGTAGACTACCAGAACTTGTCGTCGAAGTTTTGTGTACAACAGCGGTGTGTAGCGATCTTTGGCAGCATTCTGAGCAACTTGAAGATGTTGGGTACTAAGAAATCAAACTTGTTTTGCGACACGTCTTGGGTCAGGCCTCCGGAAGGAAGGGAAGACGACGTTATTGCACAACCCTCGAGCTCTTGCATAACCGCTTCGTATACGCTGCGTTCGCGTGTGAAGGACGGTACAGTAGCTCAAGAGCTTTCCCACACGGTCGGCTCAAGATAACCTGTGCAATTCCACCTAGACATCCAACATGTCAGCCTCCGCTTCCAAGTCCCGCTCGAAATCTACCACTCGCGGATTGTCACACAAACGAAAGAAGTCTGAAGATGAAGCGGATATCCAACGAAAGAGACCATCTACTGCATCACAACTACAATCTGTTGACCACTTCACTAAAGAAGTACGAGATGCGCCGAGCAAGGAAGCTGGAGACGGAGGTGATCCTGGCATTTCAATCGATTTGTCTCTTCCCTCACAGGTACCACCTATCATTCCAGAACAACTCGTCATGAACCGTGGAAATGGACATGCACAGAGCAGAGAGGCCGGAGGAGGAGTCGATCCTGACCTTCCGATCCCAACAAAGGCCTTGACTGTCGCAACAGAAACTCCTTCCATAACCTTGTTTCAAGGGTCGTCGAACTTCCAAATCAGCAATACGAAATTCACCGCAATTGGTGGCGATGCCACCGTTATTCAATTTGGCGGTGGGTACGCTTGATCTCTCACCACAAGCCAACAGGCTCATGTACAACTTAGACGGCCAATTTACAGAAATTCAAAGGAATTTGGTACGTCGGATCTATTCAAACGGCCAAAGGCTAACTCGATATTCCTAGATCTGTGATTATATAGCGAACCTCACCGTGTTGCCAGATATAAAGGACAATTTGAAGAGACATGTTTTGGTGGGTATTTATCTATAACGATATCGTAGTAAATCTCAAGTATTCCACGTCCAGACCCAGTCAATCATATCTCTACCGCGTGCAGAGGCCGTGTTTAATGACTATCAAACCAAGAAGAAGAGCGGACCATGCTTCGAGGGCACGAGAGAGGCGCTTCTTCGAGAGATGGCAGACTGGGCCACCGGCACAGATGAGTCTAGGATGTACATACTATCCGGACTGGCTGGCATTGGGAAATCCACCGTTGCCTACACCATCGCATCACGAGCAGCTGACCTTAATCTCTTGGGTGCCTCTTTTTTCTTCTCACGATACGAGGCCGACCGCAAGAATGCGAAAAAGTTTTTCTGCACAATTGCATATCAACTTTGTGTCTACAACGAGACGTTTGCCAAGGCCATCGGAGATGTGTTGCTGACAGAGCGAGGATCTGCTGCCACTACAAAGGATCCTCAAGAACAACTCAACGCTCTTATACTGGACCCATTACGGAGCCTCGTCCAGTCACGCGGTCGACCGATACTTGTCGTTGTCGATGCATTGGACGAATGCGATGAAGATGACGAACAAGCTGTTGTGATGGGGTTGAGCCAACTCGTCCGACAGTTGCCATCATTCAAGGTCATTCTGACTACTCGTCCTCAACCTCTTGTCGATTGTCTCTTTGACAATCATGATGGCCATAAGATTTTTCGCCTTCAAGATATTGAAGACAAGATTGTCGACGGGGATGTACGACTCTACCTTTCCTATAGTCTTTCACAGGAACAAGTAAGAGTGCGTTTACGAAACCCAAAGGGAGAGTGGTGCGCCAGTGACAAGGATGTAGAATCTCTCGTGAAAGCTACAGGAAGGCTCTTCATCATTGCTTCTACTGCCGTCCTTTACATCTTGAACAAAACACTGGGTGATCCTGGGGCACGAATGAAAAAGCTTCTCAGTGAACTTGCCCAGGATCATACACCCTTCCACGCTCTAAATCACTTCTACTCCGTCATAGTTTGTAGCGCCATTCAGGCGGACGACGACGACGACGACATAGTGGAGTGTTATCAGACTGTTGTTGGAACTATTATAGTTCTCCAAACCCCTCTCCCCGTTGCAACGCTTGCGTGCATCATCGACGAGGAGTCGGAGAAAATATATGCGATGTTGCGGAATTTGCAATCTGTCATTCTACTTGACAGCGATGATGTTCCACGCATATACCATAAATCATTTCCCGATGTCCTCACCGACCAGGCGCGTTGCAAGGACCCTCGTCTCCGAATCGACCCAAGGATGCACCATACTTGGATCGCGATACGCTGTTTGGAGATAATGGACAAGCAGCTCATATTTAATATCTTGGGTCTTGGCAATGTGACGCGATTCATGAGCAACGAAGACAGTCTCAAGGAGGATGGAATAACGGATGAACAGCTACAGGACAAGATCCCAGAAGAACTTCGTTATGCATGCATGTATTGGGCCAATCACCTCGAGGTCGCAAACATTGAAGATGTTGATCTCATGAACAGACTGGAAAAGTTTGCAGATGAACACATGCTGTACTGGCTTGAAGTCCTGAGCCTGATTGAAGAACTGGACTCGGCTCACCATGCCATTCGTATTGTCCTAAAACTTCTGGTACAGTTTGCTTTCGGCTGATATGTCAATTGAGAAGTTAACAAGTTTATACAGAAGTCAACGGCTTCGGACTTGCATCAGCTCTTATCAGACGCATCACGTTTCATTTCAAAGTTCTACGAAATCATCGAAGACTCGGCGCTTCATACATATTATTCAGCACTGCCCTTCACACCGTCAGATAGCCTGTTATATCGTCGATACATTAAGCAGGCAGTGGACAACAATGTTAAGATATGTGGCATCGATGGTGGCCCAGAGACGTGGGATGCCCTTGTTGCCAACCTGATCCAATGGTACCCAGTCAATGTCCTCAAATTCTCACTTGATAACGCTATGTTGGTTTCTTGTTCTGAGGGAAATGAACGCCATGGTTTCCCCGGAATGTTGAAGATCTGGGATGCAGTCACGGGCACACCTATTTCCACGATCTCAGGTGACAGATTTGCAATTGCCAACGACTTTTCTACAATCGCTTCATCCAAGGACAATACCATAACATACTATAATACGGATGGGAGCCTAAGGGGCACTATGTTTACAACTTCATCAAGGATTCAAGTATTGGCACTCTCAGAAAGTAGTCGGGTTGCGGCAGCATTGTCTGATGGAACTGTTTGGCTATGGGAGAGTATAAATGCCGAATTAATAGACAGCTTCGATGGATTTGACGACAAAGGTCAACTCAGATTTTCCTCCGCTGGCACAAGACTCGCGTATTCGTCGAACGGTATCGTTAAACTGCGGGATGGGATCAGCGGGAGATTCATTGCTGATCTGCAATGCGGATCACCCAACTTCTGCTTTAAATTCTCGGGTGATGGCACCCGAATTGCTTCCCTGTCACACGATTGTGGCTTGACGCTGTGGAACAGTGAGAGGGGTGGGCTTATTGGTGCTGCTGGTGACATCATTGATGATAAGCAGCCGCTCGATTCGAATAATTTGGCTATCTCAGCAAACGGATCTCTACTTGCAACCATAGATCGCAATAAAGTAACGTTGTGGAGCGGGAACAATCACTCCCTGACACAAACCGTCGTTCTAGAATTCGATATGCCATCATTCATGGCATTCCCACTGGATAACAAACTTGCAATTGGAACTCGCTTAGGTATTGTGAAGTTCTACAACTTCAAAACCCACACATTCATTCTCACACTCTCCGTCCGAGAAAGCCCTAACTCACTGGCTTTCTCACCAAACCACTCTCGTCTTGCCATTGGGGACTTTAATGGCATGGTGTACCTCTGCGATTTTCGAGCTATCGACACTTCCATTCCTCCCTCAAAAGAAGCAAGTGGCGTCGAGTCGTTGGCTTTATCACGAGACTGTTTACAACTGGCTTGCGGGTTTAGTGATGGTACAGTTGAACTATGGGAGACAAGCCCTACAAAGCGACGACTTGCATCCCATCAGGGCCACCCGGTTACGGTATCGGCTGTGGGGTTTGGGCCTGATGGTAAGGTGTTTGCTTCTGGGTCAGTTGATGGGACTATCAAACTATGGAATAGTGGAGACGGGTCGTTATGTGGAACTCTCAGAGCACCTGTTCAGTTGCGGAAGGTGGCACTCTCGAACAGCGTGCTGGTTGCAGCATGGGATGGCGGTGTCACTCTGTGGAATCTTGAGACGCTCAGTCTTATTCATAGCTTCAACAATTCCAGCGGTATGGCGTCCACAGTGTCAATTGCAGACAACAGTGCCCTTGTTGCCGTCGCCTACCGCACTGACTTCGCCTACGACCCCTACCAGCATCATGACGTCTTGTTATTGGATGCAGTGAACCATACAAATATCGCTACATTCGAGGTCCCTCGCGTTATTGGCACAATGACATTCCTACCCGATAACTCGCAGCTCGTGGCCAAACCCTTTATCGCCGATTTCCTAACGCTCGACCTTATCAACAAGCGCATTATAAAAGAACCTACACTCGAACATCTTATCCAGCTCCCCAACACCACATTCTGGCATGATGTTCCAATCTGGTACTATGAGGACCGTGGGAACCGCTACTGTTCAGCGTTATTTTCTCAACACAAGAGCTCTGTGCCCGTAATATGGATTCCTAGGGATTTTCCTGTGTGGACGTGGACTCAAGGATCATCCATGATTGCCTTTGGTTGCGGCGATGGACGCGTTGTCCTTCTACGATTGTCTACCAACCATTCCAGCTGATCGTCACTATGCCTTCATCTGTTTGATAAAACTGTTGTCAGGTATCACTTACATGTAAATATAAACTACTTATATAAAGTGATAGTGAAAGACGACAACCATTCTCGGGGTTATTTACCAACATCCAATAAGTACAACATTCTTTACGCCGCAAGCGGAGGGGGGTAGTACTACTAAGCAAGGAAGAATTGGAATGAGGGAGGAAAGGGTTGATCACTGCACTTCGCACATATATATTCGTGGCTAGAGATCATAGGTATACATATAACCCACACGCTGAACTTTTACCAGTATGGATCCACTTATCAGTAACGGGTTCAATGTCTTCAATGTCTTTCACATGTCCATCCTCTGTACTCGTGGACATGCTGGACGGAATGCATAGCCACGACTCCTCAAACTTTGGTACCACGGTTTCAGCTGCATGAGAATTAGACTTGTGCTTGCGCGAGACAAAGACGACTTCGTATTTTCGCCGATGGAGATCGTTCCCGATAACAACTTGATGACCATACCGTTCCAGTGCGGCCCGAGATTTCGGTATAATTGCCAGGATCTGTTTCGAGCTGTTGCGTTCATGCATGGTTAAATGGGGTGTTTGGCACAGATGGTGCGAACCTTGAAAGAGACGATATAACCGTCCTTTGTCCATTCATCTACCATATGTTTGCGAATCTTGTGAGTACTTGGTCCATCTCGATGCTAAGATTGCCTTTTCCTGATTGTATCGTGTGTTCCGACTGGAGAACTAATAGGTTCATGCTTAAATCACCTCACCATTTTCTGTGGGGGCACTGCAAGAAAAAGTCGCTGACTGCAGCTGCGAGATAATACATGGCATTCTTGCCCAAAGTCGACAGTTCGTGGTTGAGAACACGGAGACGCCACAGGTAAGAACTGTCGGTGCATGAATATCAGACAGGATGACGGGCTTTGAGCAAGTACTCAGCAGACGTTGCTCCCCTCGTTCCTGTAGGAGGGAGAATTAAGAAAATATCATACACCAGTTTGCAGTGATCGGACATACCTGCACTGAAGTTGTCTAAAAACCTTACACTTCACGACCGATCTGAGTTTCAGTCCAATAGATCGCTCACACGTTGAGGCACTGTCGTCCCTCCGCTCTAAGCAAAACACTGATAAGCGACAGACTTTGGCACTCTCATCAGAAAGTGGTCGGGTTGAGGCAGCATCGGCTAACGGAACTATTTGGCTTAGGCTATGGGATTCAGTATAGAAATGGTGATTTAGTAATATTCACCTTCGGATCTAAAGGCAGCGGAGATTGGCCTCAGCTCCAAATTTCTCCCACCGACACTAGGCTCGCGTATTCGTTGGCGAACGGTATCGTCAAACTGCGGGATGGGATCTGCAAGTCAACGGGATCAGGGGACACTTTTCTCGGGTGACGGCTCTCGGATAGCTTCTCTGTCAGGCAATGGCACTGTGGAACGGCAGCGAGTGATTGGGGAGTGTTGGCAATCTCGGCAAAAAGAGTTGTGGAGCGAGATCTATCATAGGGACCTTCAAAGTTGGGCGCTTTCGCTTTCACTTTCAATTGCTTTCACGCTTTTGCTTAATTAAGCCTGATTTGAACCTCCGCTGTGTCACTCCTTTTTTGTGCCTACCGCCATGCCTAGGCAATCCATACATAACAAGTACCTCAATGAATATCTTTTCTACATGATTGACTATGTCGCGGGAACTCACCAGACTACACTCACCCTGCCGCCGGTGACTTTCTTCAACAGCTTCAACCTTTAACCGCTTCAACGAACCTTGTGGCAGGGCCCCGGGAACACTTCTTGTTTGGCATGGGATGCCCATACGTGTGCTGGGTGGATCGTCGACCCAAAAGCAATTCATCATTGTCTTCCTTATCGTCAAAACACAACCACGACACCCAGCTGAGCCAGCTCATCACCAATCTCCGCATCCTTCGGGATCAGCCATAGCCACACCCTCGTCCCGAACATCCACAATCTTCTTCGGTACAAACATACCAACTCTTCCACTTGTTGTTCCTTGTCGAACTTTTTGATTCCCTCATTTTGAAGCGTCTCCGATACTGTGCCTGTCGCTGAGCGTACATTAGCGGGTGACTAGTCTTCTCATTGGTGCAAGTTCGGTTTGCTAACCTTGCCTTGTTACAGATCAACGTCACTATATGTACTCACCATCTTCCACGAGCTCTGCAAGGTTCGAGACAGGGCATCTTCGACCTGGATACCTTCAAGATGGTTTACATCAGACTAGCAATCTCACTATACAGCTACAATTTGGCGTCAAAGTCGGCGCGAACTCACTGAAAAGTGGAACCTCATCACCTGCAAGACGCAGATCTGAGATACGCCAACCTCGTCCGGTTGATCATCATCAGTGAAGCCCACCCATTTCACGACGAGCATGGACCAGTGGCGGAAGTCATCGTTGCACATACCACTCGCGAACTCCGACAATTCATCGGCATACACGGAGAGGATGACTACCAAGCGGTAAGTATCAGGTCATGAATCAAGATGTCATAACGTTAACACTTAGTCAGCGACAGGAGACCGCTCTGCAGTGTTTCGTAGCTTGATCGAAGGCATTATACCGAGGGTTGTGCAAAAATAACCAGATGGTGCTACAAAAAACTCTGCAAGTCGGTTCTACGCTGGATTTTCTGTGGGTTATAGCACCCTTCGTTCGTTCGTCGCACTAATGCTGTTGACAAGGTGGACGATCTTAGCGCCAATCTATTCAACCAAGCTAATACCATGGTTGCTGAAGCTCGATATGCCCGCCATCTCAGCGGGAAGAGGCGGAGACAGCATTGAAGAGAGCGAGAAAGCAGTGTGCTTCGTGCAGCAGCAGATGCAGTCACTCAGGGATGAGAGGAAATTGCGGAGAAGAAGGCATAAGAGATGCAGTTGTCTATGGGTAGAGCCCCAACAGGATGGAACGAATGTCACCAGGTCGTTGCGTCTGCTTAGCTCGCATACCCCATACTAAGATTTTATGCTCTTCGTGGCCCATTTTCGGTCTATCTATATGCCGACGCCGCAGCCATCATCGATGTCAACACTTTTGACGCTCCCATTCTTGCAGCATCTCTCTGCTGAGGATTCGTGCGTGTAATTTCTTCCGTCTTCCGTTATCTTCTTTAACATTGTTCACAAGAGACCTACCGTCCCCCACTCACTCAACTGGCTGTCCCGGTGATCCATGTTAACCGCCATCTATAGCGGGCAACTGGTAGTCAAACCCCTGTCCCTCAATACCGTGGTCGGCGAAACGACAGCCAGCAAGAGCGGCAGCGGAAACAATGTGCCTTGTGCTCTTTCCGGTTCACCCATTTTCTCCAAGGACGAAATTCCGAGTAATTTGGGAACGCACTCGCTAGCAATAGAACGTTCTAGCGGAGATTCCAACTCATGGTCAAGCTCCCTCTTCAAAAAGTCGCAGGGTAATCCATACTCTGGATCGACTCCGCCAACGCCACGGCGCTCACTGTCTCTTGATCCTCCCTAAAGTGTACATATTCCGTGTGGAGGTTAGCCAGACATCATCTATCACCATCCCAGCTCTTCCTATCCAATCTTACGGAACTCCCCCGACATCGCCTTATATCAGCACATCCTCTAACTCCCAGTCTTCTGCCAATACCCACTTTGCCCCGGAGGCTGGTGTCTTTCTAGGCTACGGACGACAGGTCAGGTATGGTCATTCGTGCGCAACGGCATTGTAGAGAAGGTCTGGGAGGAAGAGTTACCTGCCGTACTTCCACCGCCTCCTAAGATTCCCGTTTCAACAGAGGCAAGCAAGCCTCTCGTCCTACCACCACGTAGGAAGGGATTCTGGGGTATGGCTTTAGCATCAGGAGAGAAAGCGGCGACATGGAGCGAGGCCGCAAAGAAGATAGCTCCAGCATCCGCCACCTCTCAAGCAAAAACTATCACAAGAAACAGAGCCGAAAGCATTGAAGGAGAAACCAGAGTTATCAACGAACGCATCCAGCCGCTGTAGCTGCTCATAGGTCAGCCCCACCACGTGCAGCAAGCTTGCCAACGACCGAAGCAGCTGTGGGTTCGATGCTTCTCTGCCTCCCGTTCCTAGGCGAAGCGAAGGTCGCAGCCGTGCCCAGTCTCCCTCCACCCCATTCACTTCCAAAGTCAACGATATCCTCATTCGTGTACTCCCTAGCGTAATCACATGTCTCGCCGACACCTGCGCGCTATCGAGAACGTGGACAGTTTCTACTCTGTTGGCGGTGTCGTCTTTGAAAGTAGCTTTGCCCGTTGGGAGGTGGGCCATGAATCCGATTTCTATACAAGGGACCAGCCCAATGACAAGGCCCACCGTCGTCGCAGATGACGAATCAGACCACGCCCTTACTGGTACCACCGCCACGCACGATCTGCTTTATAAAGCGCCCTGGTCGTTGACTGCAGAACAGCCCAAGAGTGACAGTCTGACGTGGTTGGCAGAGAAGCTTAGATGATCTCGACCCAGTGACAGGCACCTTCGATCACACATTCACCCACTTTACCCAGCTTCTCAGATGGACCATCTGCTCCCGTTACGCCAGATAGCGCTATGTACACAGGTGTTCGGTGTCATTGAAAGGAAGCCACAAGCTCACAGTTAATACCGCGCTAGCTGTTAGGCCGCTTTACTATGAAAGCAGTTATTTAGACAGCCCCGAAACGCCAGAGAAGAGTTCTTAGTGCCTTCTCCCATCTCATCCACGACGCACACAACCATCGAATCGGTCTTTCCTTGCCTTCATTTGTTATTGCGAGATCGACAAGTCCAAGTGTGCTGTGTGTCACTAGAGGGGACCGGGTCACTCCTTGTCAACGAGAGCGTTGAAGACGTCAAGGGAGTAGTACTCTTCCATGTGGCAACATCGTCGGCAGGCTTGTCAGACTTGTCGCGGTACTCCTTGATGGAGGAGTCTTATCAGTCTTAGATGGTAGCCCCCATCTGCGGACAGGATCTGAAATAGCAAGTTTGACACCACCACCACCACGATACCTGCATACTCCCCGTACCTCAAAACATTGGCTATCGGACCTGTTTCGCTTTGCGAAGCAACCACGCCAGCAGGCGTCCCGCGGAGATGGACTGCAGCACGATCTGGACTACGATTGCCATCTCGACTTGCTATCACTGGTCGTCAAAACACTCCAAGCTTCCTGGATGTACGTTTCAGTTGGACGGGCAAGATCACAGGCGTGCCACGCCTAAGCGTCGTGTGCAAATATTACGTCGCGACCGTAAGGAGCTAGCAAGGCCTCACCTACTTCCTTCGCTGGCTCCAATACATTCATACTCAAACAGTCCACCCATCCATGGCATTCTGAACTACCGGGCCTATGCTCCCCCTTCCTTGCTCACGTCATAGTCTCTCCATAAAAATAGCAATCTCCCTAAACAGAGCTTAAACCAAACCTGACACCCACAATGCGTAGAATACTTCCTACGACCTTCTTAGCTACAGTTCGCATCGTTATACTTATAAAAAGGTTTAAAAAAGTGACAAGTGTTTGGCAGTGCACAGTAACATAGAATTACCATTGAAGGAAAGAAGATATTCTATTGTTCTTACTGTCATCACTCTACGCACAATGCTTCGGTGTATCCGCAAAGTTTTCAAACTCAAAGGAAAAAAGAAAACGAAAAGCAACTTTAGCACTCCAGTCCCAATTACGGCATGTACAGATTTTGTAGCTGGTCGTGTTTATCTGATTTCCTCTTCACTAGGTAGCGGAGCTTGAGAATCAGGCCTTCACTGATGCGCACGAGCGTGCCAACCTAGGGATGGTAAATTCAGAGTCGTTTCCTTATATCAACTGTCCTCACATTCGATATTAGGTCAACGATCAGGAGCACGATCAAGAGGGATCCGAATCGACGAGCTCCGAGTATTTTTCTGTTGCAGAAGATCTGCATTCTGTCGACCATGGAGACAGCGCTTTGCAAGGAAGGGAAGTACCGTCCATGTCATTCTTCCAAGGCTCGTCGAACGTGAAGAATATTAACCCGATATTTAATCAAATCCATGGCGATGCCACTTTTATTCGATTTGGCGGTGAGCATGGCTGATCTCTCACCAGAAGCCAACGAGCTCACCCACAGCCTAGATGGCCAATTTACAGATGTTCAAAGGAATTTGGTACGTCGGATCTACACAGACGGCCAAAGGCTAACTGAATATTCCTAGATCGGTGATTATATAGCGAACCTCACCATTTTGCCAGATATCAATGACAATTTGAAGAAACATGCTTTGGTGTGTGCACTCCTTTAACGATGTCGTAGTAATTCTCAAATGTTCCACGTCCAGACCCAGTCAATCATTTCTCTACCACGTGCAGAGGCCGTGTTTAATGACTATCAGACCAAGAAGAAGAGCGGACCATGCTTCGAGGGCACGAGAGTGTCGCTTCTTCGAGAAATGGCAGACTGGACCACCGACCCAGATGAGTCTAGGATGTACATACTATCCGGACTGGCTGGCATTGGAAAATCCACCATTGCCTACACCATTGCTTCACGAGCAGCTCAGCTTAATCTCTTGGGTGCCTCGTTTTTCTTCTCACGAGATGAGGCCGACCGCAAGAATGCGAAAAAGTTTTTCTGCACAATTGCATATCAGCTTTGTGTCTACAACGAGTCTTTTGCCCAGGCGATTGGGGATGTGTTGCTGACAGAGCGTGGATCTGCGGCCACTACAAAGGATCCTCAAGAACAGCTCAACACTCTTATACTGGACCCACTACGGAGCCTCGTCCAGTCACGCGCTCGACCGATACTTGTCGTTGTCGATGCATTGGACGAATGCGATGAAGACGACGAACAAGCTGTTGTCATGGGGTTGAGCCAACTCGTCCGACAGTTGCCTTCATTCAAGGTCATTCTGACCACTCGTCCTCAACCTCTTGTCGATTATCTCTTCGACAATCATGGTGGCCACAAGATTTTTCGTCTTCAAGATATCGAAGACAAGATTGTCGACGGTGATATACGGCTCTACCTCTCGCATAATCTTTCACTGGAACAAGTAAGAGCGCGTTTACGAAATGCAGATGGAGAGTGGTGTGCCAGTGACGAGGATATAGAATCTCTCGTGAAGGCTGCAGGAAGGCTCTTCGTCATTGCTTCTACTGCCGTCCTTTACGTGTTGAACACAAGATTAGGTGTTCCTGGTGCACGAATGAAAAGACTTCTCAACGAAATTGCCCAGGATCGTACACCCTTCAACGCTCTAAATCACTTCTACTCCGTCATAGTTCGTAGTGCCATTGAGGCGGACGACGACGACGATATAGTGGAGTGTTATCAGATTATTGTTGGGACCATTATAGTTCTCCAAACCCCTCTCCCTGTCGCAACACTTGCGTGCTTTATCGGTGAGGAGTCCGAGAAAATATATGCAATGTTGCGGAATTTGCAATCTGTCATTCTGCTTGGCAGTAATGATGTCCCACGCATATACCACAAATCATTTCCCGATTTCCTCACCGACCAGGCGCGCTGCAAGGACCCCCGTCTCCGAATCGATCCAAGGATGCGGCATACTTGGATTGCGACACGCTGTTTGGAGATAATGGACAAGCATCTTAAGTATAATATCTTGGGTCTTGGCGATGTGACTCGCTTCATGAGCAACAAAGACGGTCTCAAGGACAATGGGGTAACGGATGAACAGCTGCAGGAGAAGATTCCAGAACAACTTTGTTATGCATGCGTATATTGGGCCAATCATCTCGAGGTCGCAAACATTGAAGATGTTGATCTCATGAACAGATTGAAAAAGTTTGTAGATGAACACATGCTGTATTGGCTTGAAGTTCTGAGCCTGATTGGCAAACTGGACTTGGCCCACCGTGCTATTCGTATTGTCCTAAATCTTCTGGTACAGTTTTCTTTCAGTCGATATGTCAGTCGAGGAGTTGACAAGGTTACACAGAAGTCGACGTCTTCAGACTTGCATCAGCTCTTATCAGACGCATCACGTTTCATTTCAAAGTTCTACGAACTCATCAAACGATCGGCGCTTCATACATATCATTCAGCACTGCTCTTCACACCATCACATCGCCCCTTATATCATCGATATCATAAGCAGGCAGTGGACAACAATGTTAAGATATGTTGCATCGAGGGTGGACTAGAGACGTGGGGTGCCCTTGTTGCCAATCTGAGCCATGGGCGTCCAGTTAATGTCGTCAGATTTTCACTTGATAGCGCTCTGGTGGTTTCTTGTTCTGAGGGAAATGAACGCGATGGCTACCTGGGAATGTTGAAGATCTGGGATGCAGTCATAGGCACACCCATCTCCACGATCTCAGGTGACAGGTTCGCAATTGCCCACGACTTTTCTACAGTTGCTTCATCCAAGGACAAGATCATAACATACTATAATACCAATGGGAACGCAACGGGCACTTCATTTACAACTTCATCAAGGATTCAAGCATTGGCACTCTCAGAAAGCAACCGGATTGCGGCGGCGTTGTCTGACGGCACTGTTTGTCTATGGGACAGTATAAATGCCGAATTAATCGACAACTTCGATGGATTTGCAGCAGAAGGTCAACTCAAGTTTTCCTCCGCTGGCGCAAGACTCGCGTATTCGTCTGCGAAGGGCATCGTTAAACTGCGAGATGGGATCAACGGAAGATTCATTGCTATTCTGCAATGCGGATCATCTCCTTACTTTGAATTCTCGGCTGATGGCACTCGAATCGCTTCTCGGTCAAAGGATTGCGGCTTGGCACTGTGGAACAGTGAGAGCGGCGGGCTTATTGGTGCTGCCGGTGCCATCATTGATGGCACGAGATTCTACGGTAGGGATCTGTTGGCAATCTCAGCAAACGGATCTCTACTTGCAACTGGAGATGGCATTCGAGTAACGTTGTGGAGCGGGAACAACGACTCCCTTGCCCAAATCGGCGTTCTAGAACTCGAAATGGCACAGGTGATGGCGTTCTCACCGGACAACATACTTGCGATCACAACTGATTCTGGCACTGTGACGTTCTACAACGTCAAAACCCACTCCTTCATTTTCACACTTTTGCTCCGCATCTCGCCTCTGGCAGTAGCTTTCTCACAAGATTGCTCTCGAATTGCCATTGGGAACACGTTCGACAACGTGTGCCTCTGTGATATTCAAGGTATCAACACTTCTAGTCCTCCCTCAAAAGAACCAAGTAAAGTCCATGCGTTGGCTTTATCACGAGACTGTTCACGACTAGCTTGCGGATTTGAGGATGGCACAGTAGAACTATGGGAGACAAGCCCTACAAAACGACGAATTGCATCCCACCAGCCTGACCGCCCGGCTAATGTATTGGCTGTGGGGTTTGGGCCTGATGGTGATGTGTTTGCTTCTGGGTCGTATGACGGGACTGTCAAACTGTGGAATGGTGAAGATGGGTCGTTTTGTGGAACTCTCAAAGCGCCTGTTCAGTTGTGGAAGGCGGCACTCTCGAACAGCGTGCTGGTTGCAGCATGCAATGGCAGTGTCACTTTGTGGAATCTTGACACACTAAGTCTTGTTCACACGTTTAACAATTCCAGCAATATGCCGTACGCAGTGTCAATTGCAGAAAACAGTGCCCTTATTGCCGTCGCCTACGACCATAATGTTACTTTGCTTGATGCCGTGAACCACACAACCATCGCTACATTCAAGGTCCCAAGTAATATTCACACAATGACATTCCTACACAACAACTCGCAGCTCGTGGCACAACCCTACATGGGTGCCTCCTTCCTAACGCTCGACCTTATCAATAAGCGCATCATAAAAAAACCTCTACTCGAACATCTTATCCAGTTGCCCAACACCATATTTTGGCATGATGTTCCAATCTGGCACTATCATGAGAGCGGGCAGCACTACTGTTTAGCATTATTTTCTCAATACAAGAGCCCCGTGCCTGTCCTATGGATCCCCACGGATCAAGTTCCTGTGATCAGATGGACCCAGGGACCAGCTATGATTGCCTTAGGTTACAGCGACGGGCGCGTTGTCCTTCTACGATTCCCTACCAACCATTCTGGTTAATCGTTGTATGCCTTCATTTTTTACCGTTGTACCACCATATTGTTAAAATGGATGTAAATATATACACTACTGCACACCCGCTTTCAGGCATACCTGCACTGAAATGGTCTAAAAACCTTGCATTTCACGGCCGATCTGAGTTTCAGTCCAATAGATAGATAGCTACGGATCGCTCACACGTCGAGGTACTGTCGTCCCTCCGCTCTAAGCAAAAGGCCTTTGATAAGTGACAGACTTTGGCATTTTCGTCAGAAAGTAGTCGGGTTGCGGCAGCATTGGCTGACGGAACTGTTTGGCTGTGGGATTGTAGAAATGCTGATTTAATAATATTCGCCATCGGATCGGAAGGCAGCGGCTAGCGCCAGGCTCGCGAATTCGTTGGCGAACAGTGGGGGGTGGGATCAGCGGAAGATCTGCAACGCGGATCAATCAGGGGACAACTTTTCTCGCTCCCGAATCGCTTCTCTGTCAGGCGATTGCACAATCTTGCAGCTGGAGTTGTGGAGCGAGTCCCAAATCGACTTCGCCTTCGTACTCGCAATCGCAGCTAGTAAGCGCTTAAGCTCTACAACGTCAAAACCTACTAACGACTACACCACTGGCTTTCTCACCAGACTACACTCACCTTGCCGTTGTAATGGTAGCTTTGATGGCTCTGGGATACTCGAAGTATCGACACTTCCGGTCCTCCCTAGAGGAAGTAGATATTGTCACTAGTGCTACTATCACGAGATTGTTCAAGAGTGTTTGTGCGACAAGCCCTGCACAACGACGAATTGCCCCTCTCACCAGTCAGCTCACAAGGAATCGATCTTGGCACTTGAATTTGGCTCTGATAGTGGGCTTAGGACATGCTCTGGGCGCAGATCGATGGACTACGGTAATTCGGTATCATCCTACTGAACTTTGCTACAACTTCTTCCGATCCGACGTCTCAGGCATATTGCGAGATCCATACGACTTTCTTCCCAGTGTTCTTCTCATCACTTCCCAAGTCAACGATGTGTACTCGCTGCATGAGTGCATGTCTCTCCGACGACTGCGCCGCGCTATCGAGAACAGTTTCTACTTTGACGGTGTCATCTTTCAAGCTTAAGCGTAGAACAGACTTATTTAATCGACCAGTTCACCTAAAACACGTACTTGGCTTGAAGACACATAAGACCCATAGATTTCATTCAAACATTTGTACTCTATTAACATTGCATTTACCTCCAGCAACTATGAAAGAAATCAAGTCAGGAAGTGGACCGTAAATGACGAGACGAGAAAACTCACAGAATCTCGTAGTCCGTAGTAACGATGACCTCTTTACCCCCATATCCAACATTAGCACCTCTCCTACAAAATTGAACTCAATCCATGCTCAAAGGTGGAGGAAACACTCACAAATGCAGGCCAGTCTTTGCTGGCATCCTAAACCCCTTCACTACCGCAACAGCATGGTAGAGCTTGTTCCCATTCTCTTCATAACCACCCTCTACTGGCCGTTTGCCGGGAGGAATCTGTCCATGGGACGTTCTCACCAGTTCCATCGTCTTGGGTGAGAAAGGGAGTAAATCATAACTTCCCGAATGCGTTTGTTCCTTTCCTCCATAGGGAACAAGCGCATGCGTCTTTAGGTGCGCGCCTACTTTACACGGGTGCACCGAGCGCGAGAAGTGCACTGAGCCAAAGTAGAGAGGCGAGTTGTCCCGATCGAAGCATGGAGGCGCACCAAGTTGAGATGGCGGGGGGAAGAAATTCGACGTGGTGTTGAGCGAGATACGGAACCTGGGAGGAACAGATTGGGAAACAGTCTGTGGGTCCGCCGAGTGCGCAGGAGGTGGGCTAAACTGTTGCTGAGGCCCAATGGACTTTTCCTCCACTCCATCTTGACCCACAAACTGTTTATCTGCGTATCCTGGTTCAGGGAACCTAGACTGATCGTTGTTATAGGTCATGAGAAGATTAGACTGAGGATGAGCAGATCTGGAGCGTTGATGACTTACTGGCGAGAGGACTCGCAACCCCACCAACAAGAGATGGCCGGCCGTGGCCGTGATGACCATGATGGTCAGGACTTATAAGGCATGAAGGAGCAGGATTAGTTGCAAAGGTAAGTATCACCTAAAGAGGGGTAATGCAGAGTTCACCGTTTGGATTATTTTGATTGCAAGTGTACATAACTAAAACTCCGCCCGCCTATTTCTTGCAGAGCCAAAACGCACCTTTTGTGAATGGGAACAGATCTGCTACTACTTACCGTTTGGATCTGCCTTCTCTTCCCATATTGCAATTGTATTAACTTCTTTATTTCGGAACAAAACTCCTGCACCAAGTTCTTGGGTTCAGATCAAATACGCCGCCTGTTACTGCTGACTGGCCTCCTCACTCTCGCTTGCCATGGCCTCAGATCTCAACAGCTGGTTATGGTCCGGACCAACGACAACGATGAGTCCTGTATATAAGACTCTGGACGCTACTGTTGCATAGATGCCTTGAAGTCAGTAACAATGGTCCGCTAGAAACTACGCAAGCTAATATTAATATAGCCCAAATACAGCCATTGATTGACATAACTCTCCCTGGCCCAGTCCCATGTGGGAATGTCGTCACCGATTGCGAGACTGGAAGTCTGAAGCACCACGCATATATAAATTCAAGATGATCATCTGGCGAAAGGCCCAGAAGCATGCACAACTGGTAAGGTAGATTGATCATTGACTGGTGTCCGTTGGTCTGCTCATGGGGTATTCCCACCTCAGTCGCACTAGTCTCGGTTCAGATATGATGATATCACGGTAAGCTGTGCAGCTCAGCCTGGGAGTCTACCTCAAGCCAAGTTGCTGGATTTAGGAAGTACAACACTCTAGGTCCGCCACGCAACACCTCATCTGCTACTCGTGGATATTCATTTTTCCCTGCACCTGTCGGGACAGTCATGCCAGTGATAGAAAAGTCGTCGAACTTCACCGTTGGCGGCAATGCGCGTCTTTATGAGATCCATGGGGATGGTGTGATCCATCAGGGACCAGACGCCGATGAGCTGAAGAGGGCAGGTTTTTCGCAATAACGTGCTTTCACTACACTCGAAAATATTTTACTTAGGATCAAGCGATCACAAACCTCCCTCGAGTACAGGCTAGTCGAAAAGACTATGAAACCAATAAAAAGAGTGGACCATGTTTCCCAGGGACGAGAAAGGCTCTCCTCCAAGAGATGATGGATTGGGTTACCCACCGAGGCGAGTCCAAGATGTACGCTTTGTCTGGATTAGCCGGTATCGGAAAGACTACCGTCGCATACACTATTGCGACTGAAGCAGACAAGCGTGGTCTCTTGGGCGCATCATTTTTCTTCTCGCGGGATGAGGCAGACCGCAGAAGCGCCAAGAAATTTTTCACGACGATCGCATACCATCTCTGTCGCTTCAACGAAGAGTTCGCCCAAGCCATTGCAGGAATGCTGGTTACAAAAGACGGATATAGTGCAACAACTGGAAGTCCGCAGGAGCAACTCGAAACTCTTATTTTAGATCCGCTGCGAGCTATTGACTCGTCGAACACTCCACAAACTCTGATTGTCGTTGACGCACTGGATGAATGTGATGACGAAGACGCTCCTTCCGTTCTCACGGGATTGTGGCGAATCGTCCAGACGTTGCCTTCGTTCAAGGTCATTCTGACCACTCGACCTCAGCCGCTTGTCGACAATGATTTTTCCACTCAAGGCAGCCACAAGATTTTTCACCTACAAGATATAGAAGAAAAAATTGTCAACGAAGACCTACGTCTATACCTCCAGCACAGTTTTTCTTGCGAACAGGTCAGAACACAATTACGAAGCCGTACAATGGAGTGGTGCGCTAGTGGTGCACAGATAGAATCCCTTATTCAAGCTTCGGGAAAATTGTTCATTATGGCGTCCATGGCTGTTCGTTACATTTTGGACCGACATTGGACCAATCCCGCCAGCCGAATAAACACACTTCTTGATGCTTTTGCCCAAGGTCACACACCTTTTGAGAACCTAGTCGACTTCTATACCATTATCCTAAGGAGCGCAATACCGGCTGATTGTCGCGACGCAAGTCTGATAAATCGTTATCAGGCTATTGTCGGCACCATTCTGTTCACTCACGTCCCTCTCTCCATTTATACACTTGCACGTCTCATTGGCATCGAGGTGGAGCAAATATTTGTGGTGCTTCGTCAGCTGCAGTCTGCGATCTTGGTTGGCAAGGACGATATACCAGTTATTTGCCATAAATCCTTCGCCGACTATATCACCGACTCGACACGCTGCATGGATGACAATATGCGAATTGATCCCAAGGTTTGCCATATGTGGATTACAACATGTTGTTTCAAAATAATGAACCAGGAACTCAAGTATAATATCTTGAGTCTCGGTATCCCGGCTTGATTTATGAGCAACAAGGAAGGACTTGCGAAGGAAGGGTTAACAAAAGAACAGCTACAAGAAAGGATACTACAACATGTACGGTATGCCTGTGTATATTGGGGCAATCATCTCGGGGTCGCAAATGTTGAAGACGCCGATCTCTTGAAAGAATTGGCAGAATTCATATATCATCACATGATGCATTGGTTTGAAGTACTTAGCTTGATCGAAAAGCTGGACATGGCTCATCGTGCTATTCGTGTCGCCCTGAAACGTTTGGTAAGTTTGCGTTCGCACTATATGTCAAATTAGAAATTTAGGTTTTTGGGTAGACACTGAAACCGCCGTCTTCGAAATTGCTATCGGACGCACAACGGTTCATTTCAAAGTTCTATGAGACCATCGAGCGATCAGCACTTCATACGTACTATTCAGCACTGGCATTCACGCCAGCCGATAGCCCCTTATACCGTCTATATATCAAACATGCATCACATGATGTTTGCGACATCAAGGGTGTGCCGGAGAAGTGGGATCCACTCATTGCCCATTTGGATCATGGGGAATATGTCAACAACATTCGATTTTCTCTCGATAGCACCATGTTTGTTTCTTTCGGGGAGGGGCGAGGAACGTTGAAAGTCTGGGACGCAGGCACTGGCACACCTATTTCCACGATCAAGGGTAGCCTGGGCGGCAGGTTTGCGATTGCCAATGACTTTGCTACAATTGCGTCATACAAGGACGATACTATCATATTGTACAACATGAACGGTAGCGAACAAGGCGTTACCTTTACAGCTGAGGCGATGATCCACCAAGTAGCAATCTCATCTGAGAATAGCCGGGTTGCTGCAGGATCAAACGATGGAACTCTTTATCTATGGGACACTGGGAATGGCAAATTGGTAGGGAGTTTTGATGACTATCAAAGCGATTCTGCAGATTCGCATCTTGCATTTTCCGCCACGGGTGCCAGACTCGCCTATCGGTCAATCAACGGGGTCGTCAAGCTGCGAAATGGGTCCGACGGCGGAACCATTGCCGATTTAAACTGGGAGCGTGGATCAGAGGAGGTCCAACTTGTCCACGTTGCATTCTCGCGCGATGGTTCTCGAATCGGCACCCTTTCCAAGTCTGGCCAATTAAAGCTCTGGAGTTGCCAGAATGGCAAACTCGTCGGGATTGCCAAGAATGGTCTCAGAGGCCACCGGAACTTGGCAATATCCGCCGATGGATCTCTCCTTGCAACTGGCTTTGAAAATATATTTGGTGACTGGAAGGTAAGGTTGTGGAGCGAGAACAGTAGGAAGCCTCGCCTGTCGCGAGTCGTCGACAGTCTAGATGTCGATCCAAAGTCAATTGCCTTCTCACCAGACAATACACTCGCAGTTGCAACTCCCAACGATGTCAGACTCTACAACGTAACCGTGACAAGCTGCGCATTCGTTTCTATACTCCCATGCTATGTCCCTACATTTCTGGCTTTTTCTCCAGACGGTTCTCGCCTTGCTGCCGAGGGCTCGTCTGGTACAGTATACCTATGGGATATCCAAGGTATCAAGACATCCAGTCCTTCCTCAAATGATGAAGCAAGCAGCCAAGTCACTGCATTGGCTTTGTCACAAGATTGCTCACAAGTTGCCTGTGGGTTTCGGGATGGTGCAATTGAGCTGCGGGAGACGGGTAGCTCCGCAAAACAACGAACTGCTGCCCATTGGGCACTTTGGGGCGACCGGAAGTGGGTAGAGGCACTTAGATTCAGTTCCGATGGCAGGCAATTTGCGTCTTGTTTGGATGATGGGACTATCAAGTTGTGGAAACCTGATAAAGGCAAGGGGCTGCGTAAAACTCTCAAACGTGGTGGCGATTTCGATGCGGTGGAGGTTTCGATCAGTTTGCTGGCTGCTGTGCACCATGATGATATCGTTTTGTTGGATCCCATGAAGCTAGACCTGATTCATACTTTCGCGGGAGAGTTTTGGAGGTGGACGCGCTTGTCATTTTCAGCTGATGGTGCTTTTCTAGCTGCTGTCAACCAAGCCTCTGCCTCTCCCCAGATCTTTGTGTTCGATGTCACAAAGCGTACCACTATTGCTACGTTTGATGTTTCTGGACGAGTCATTCACTCGATGGCATTCTTACCCGATAATTCACAGCTCATAGTGCTGTTCGACAACGACAACCGCTTTCTATCATTCAACCTAATCAACGAGGAACCTCCGAAACAATCAACACTCGAAGATATCATCCGGCTGCCAAACATGCCACTTTGGAATGGTGTCCCAGTCTGGGTGTCCAGCCTGGAAAATGGAGAGCAGTACTATCTTGCGGCACTATTTCCTCAACACGATGTACTTGTACCTGTGCTATGGATTCCCCGGGAGCTTGGTGTGGAGGAATGGGCCGAGGGACGTTCCATGATTGCGTTGGGTTGTGAGGACGGGCGTGTTATCCTTCTACGACTACCTACCAGCGTTCGGTGAGCCTCACTGCACTTTTTTCGTCCTGTTGCTCACTGTCATCACAGCGATTGATGTGTATGAGCATCTTTACATGTAACATAGTACAAGCCTAATGTGTTTATGAACCACACGAAGTCCAAGAGAAGGAAATGACTTGGCTATATAATGGGATTATGGCGTTCCCCTGTGACATTTTCGATTAGGCGACAGACGACTTTATATAGTATCCTGGGAGTAATACAATGGTACAGCAGAACTTGACCAACTCTGCCGGAATCGAAGAGCCGAATCAACTTGCCCAACGTTGTCTTCTCATCGGTTGATGGATGATTATGACATTAGGAATCGACAGAACTAGCACGCAGAGGAGCTCCATAGTTATGGCGCTCCTAGAGGTGCCGAGTTGGGGAATCTGGAGATGAATATAGCGGAGGATAATGGTTCTTCGCTGGGTTCTGTTGCGATTTGAAACATACGGCTACGTTCCTTGCCCTTATCGACGGATAACCTCGTTAGCTCTCCTTCGAGTCTTCTGACGACAGTTTCGTGCTCGTTCACATCCAGACATTTGGGAATGAGAACTTAGGTCCAACAGAACGTTGGCTTGCGGTGCCTCTTCGTGTAAGATTGAGTCTTCCGCGAGATGTTCCCTCTCCTGCTGTAGCGCTTGGTCATATTTCGTGCTTCACAGGGAAAGAAGCAACCGGGCGAGCCACATGGTTGGACATTACGGCTAGCAGCGCGATCATCCTCCAATTGGTCCAACTTGGTTGAGGAGACCTGCTGAACTATGGTAGAGTGGCGGTTCCGGTTCATCCTCATTATGTCGGGCAGTCCATGATTCAATGAATGGGTCGACGATGATCGCATGTCTATGTTCTTCCTTGGTGACGGCTTTGGACAGAATCCGACGGCTTATGTCGAACACGAGGACCTAGGCGTTCTTCTCTTGCCTTGGATGATGGAGAGGATTCTTAGACCGGCGTTGGTCGTGTGCTGGCATTCGTTCGCCCTTCTGGCGGCTGCTCACTGTATTGAATGCCGTCTGGTGCTGAGGCAGCGCCTGGATTCGATCTTGAAAGATTCCAAAATCTTGTGCTACTCCCGCAGCAGAATCTCCTTCCAGTAGTCGTCTATGGCTGCCCAGTGGCCCATTTGCACTGCTGTCACTCGAGTTCGAGCTGGGTACGGTATTCCGCTGCGCCCAGACTGCGAACCCTTCCCGTTTCCAACTTGAGATCCTCCTCAGACGGGCACGTTCTTTGTCGGATCGAGCCTCCTGCACTCGACGCTCTTTGGCACCCTGATATAGCTTTTGAAGATTCCAGGCGATGGCAATACCGGGTAAATTCCTGTGGATAATGTAATCGACCCGGGCATGGAACGTCGTTAGATTGCCAGCATGATGGGTAGGGACAATGTTCTTGTTCATAGCACTTGTAGCCTGTGCAGCATTCGCAGGTAGTGACGAAGAGGAGTGGGCGTCAATTTTTCCTGCTCGTTGAACATCTCTTCGTTTACCAGCTGTGCTTGGAGGCATTCAACATGCTAGGCTGAGGCGTCGACGAGGTATCATCGTTCTCTAATTTATTTTCTCCCTAATTTCCCGGGCAAAGGCAGTCTTTGCCTGTGGTCCCTTTTGTGTGTTGAAGGACGACGACGAAGGCGATGCTGGAACAAGGGGGCCTCGGCTTTTTCTACTTTGGCGGTAGTAGTTGACGAAGAGTCCGCACCCGCAATAGCTTGTCGCTGCTTCATCGTCTGTTTCTTGTTGGCTAGGTGGCGAAACGCTCGGTGAAGGCGTCGAAGTTATCACTAGCATCTTCTGCTAGGGAAAATTTTCCTTCCTCCTCCTCCTCCACAACCTCCTCGATCGATTTCTTGCCATCGGCACCAAAGTCGTCGTCCCAAGCAGAAGTGACGATCCCCAGCCCAACTCTTCGCATTTTCTGAAAAGACTTGCTTACGGGAGAAGAAATGTTCCACGGAGACCAGGACGCTTTCTTCTTCAACCCCGAAGTCAGGTACGACGAAGCCAGTATTCTCCCTCTCCCTCTGATTATCGCATCTTTATGGCCAGCTCCCCGTTCTCGGCTTCCTGGAGAACAGCCTGTTGCTGATGTCGACACAACAGGTTCGGATAGTGGGGAAGCCGGTTTCCTCAGTAAGCTCTGACTGAGGACATTGGCAAGGGTTCGACTCGCTGGTGGTTTAACCGGTGACCACGCACTACCCTACCACCTTTCGTCACATTGAAACCTCATTAGGTTTAACAAGGGTTTTGTCATCCATAACTGGCGTGGGGATAGAGTCGAGCGTAAGTGTCTGGGGTTCGTGGAAGCTGTAAGGCGATGTCACCTACGCCGCACACTGCACAGGCCTACTTTTCGACATCAAGTCGTTCCTTCATTTGGTATCGTATATGTTCATGCCCTTCCGTTGCGAGGACGAGGAAGAGAAGGAGGTGTGGGAGCGGTGGGTGCGCAGGAGGTGGAGAATAAGATGCTGACAGTGCTCGAACTGGTGCTGTCGTCGTTTCTCCTGCCGACATCTCATCCCTTCCTCCTGCAGACGAGCTAGCTGGTGTCGTTCATCCTCAAGGCAGCTTTCTTCTACCATTCGTCCGATTTCCTTCTCCTTTGGGCCTTGTCATTCATCTTGTATTCCTTCTCCTTCAGTTCCTCTTCTGTTTTTCTGCTTTCTTCCCTCAAGCCAAGTTGATGCGGAGAATGGGGCATTGATCGAAATATTCTGCATCTGCCCATCAAGCCCATTGGAGATGAGACGATCATGGATCGCTTTCACTATGACTTTGAGAATCCTCCGTTGAAGTAAGATATCGGCACATTCATCGATGTCATCAATGATGACAACTAAACCAGATGGTCGCTCTGCGGATGTGACCTTCATGGCCGCAAAGGGTTTGACAATAAGGTATTCAAATTGGTCCTCGATGCTTTTT